>JADGIL010009250.1:4922-23768 GCA_020352625.1 Cactoblastis cactorum | reverse complement strand
TATTTATTTATTTATTTATTAATGTCTCTGTCCATACAAATTACACACTGTGAAATTTCCAACAGCGACAACTAATCTGGAAGACTTGAAGAGCTGAACATATCGAGGTTTGCTTTGTTGCTCAAGGCTGCACAGGTTGAACATCGGCTGGCCTACGTACTGACTCAGGTACCGTAGTGCGGCTCTGTCATGAATCTGGAAATATGTACAAACTTAATAATGCTGATAGGATATTACATAGAGAGTATTGTAAATAATGGGTTAATATAACATTATAAGCGACCAAATAATATTCAGCCAAACCAGTTCAAATATAAAATACAATTTTGTTTTTCCCCCCAACTGTGGCCAGTTTCAAGAGCAATATTAATTGAATGGTTCACGATTATGTTCTTTGTTTCTCATACTAATTGATAATCGTATATAGACGTACAGGATTCCTCCTTTGGTCAAAGTCAAAATGTTTTTATTCACATAAATTAAGTTACAGAAGTTTTTAAACGTCAGACTAAGTAGGTATATTATTTAATATAAATTTGGCTTAGCTATATATCGATTTACGTACCATAATTTACTTATATGTTAATAATTTTACTATCACTTTCAACTCGCAAATTGAGAAGAAGTATCAAAACAAGCGCTTCATAATTGCAGTATTTTCTAACTCTAAAACAAGAGCTAGCGGCTTCTACCAAGTTATAGCTTGCAGGACATTTTTGTCTACTATATATACTTGCAGAAATGCCAATTACATCGTCATCAATGAGCTCCACAAGCTGAGCAAAATGCTGGATATCGGAGATGTGGATCGAGGTAGACGTGGTAGCGGTGACCTCTTCCCTTGTAGACAACTTGTGTGGCTTCGCTTCCTCAATCATGATGCCTTGGATGAAACGCTTTGCCCGAGTTTTTGTAACACTGTAAATTCAAACGTTTTTAAATGTGTATTTTGCAGGTATTTATTATAAATTGTACCTAACTGAGCTATGTATGTCTGTAAATGGGAGATATTTAAGAAAAAATATATAGGGGCTCTTTATAGAGCCAATAAAAGCCAATACTATTGTTTTTAGAATTTTTATCTGTCTGTATGTTTGTACGCGCATCACACAAAATCTATTGAACGGATCTGGATGAAATTTGGCACTGCATGGACTATGTCCTAGAATAAAAGATACTTAGGCTACTTTTAATCCCGGAAAAATGTACGGTTCCCGTGGGATATAAATATGGCAAAATCTACGCAGACGAAATCGCGGGCATAAGCTAGTTTTAAAATATGAGCTATAAAGGTGCTAAATAAAACAATAGAAGGCCGTGGAACCGCGGACAAGAAAGTTAATTTCACACCTCATGCTCGACAGTCTAATTATATATCACAAAATGTCAATCTAAAACAAGATTTTATAGCCTTGGGATATTGTATGGAAGTTCCCAAGGGATTAAAATGACTTGAATTTGGAATGTTGAAATTCGTATGAAGACTCATGGCATACAGCCATTGTAAAGAGTTTTTATTCTTAAATCGAACTGTTTTCAAACTGGCTACTACTCGTATAAACAGAACATAAAAAAAAACCAGTAGCAGTGGTGGGACTGCCGATAGAAGTGAAAACGGAACTATTAAGTTGAGAGTAATTAAAACTATATGCAAAAATTATAAGAAATTTTTTATGTTTTATTTATATACTATTATCATTAGCATGTCAGTGACGCGAACCGAGGATTTTACCCTCTACCAAAACGCTCAACGCGCCTAAAGAAGTTTTCACTTCAACAAAGAAAATGGCGCCATTCTGAAGAAAAATAGATTAACAATTTAAAACTTTCAAATATTAGTAACTGTTACAAAAATGTCGTCAAGTGATAATGCTGGAGTTTATTAAGTACATTAAACGCTTTAGAGTTATCTTTTCACACCTCATGCTTGACAAATTCTATATCACGAAATGTCAAAGTAAAGCAAGACTTTACACTCTTGGGAGATAATATTGTATGGAAGTTCCCAAGGGATTAAAATGACTTGAAATTGGAACGTTGAAATTCGAATGAAGACTCTTAGCATTCAGCCATTGCAAAGAGCTTTTATTCTCAAATTTAACTTATTGTTCTATAAACAGAACATAAAAAACAAAGAAGAAAATCAATCAGTAGTCAAGTGATATTGATTTAACTATGAAGTTTATTAAATTAGACGCTTTAAGGATTAATTATTTATAAAACTACTACTGGAAAAATCAAAAGGTAAATATCTTTTGGTAGCGCTTTCTTTATATTGTCTCGCAAAAGGTGTGAAAAGTAGATTATATCATACAAAAATCTTAGTTCCATAAAAATATCACACATTTATCGAATAAATACAAATCAATTGTAAAGCTAGAAAAGTCATAAAAAAAATGTTTATTTAAATGAAAAAAAAGGTTAATTTCAGTAAATACTTAGTATATGTGGTATTCTGGAGTATATTCGTTGTAATAATATCTTCTGTAAAATTTTGATGTTTATTTTCTGAAATGTTGTCTAATTCTTCCAATATTTTCTCGGGTACACTCGCATCGAGCCGGCCTGCCATCGACGGCGCCACTCGCAGCAAGTTCTTCCAGGACTCATGGTCAAGCAGAGACTCTGACGTGGGAGGGGACCTGTATAGATGTACGTTTAATATCTAATGTATTTTAATGCTACAATACTATATTTCTGTTACGCAAGCATTAATTAAACTACCTAAAAACGCTAACTAATGAGCAACATCAAATCATATAATTTATATCTTTTAAGTCGGTTTTTTCTTTATAAGAGTGATACATAACATCTTAACTGGCATTAAAGTTTCTATATCACAATTCGAAAAAAATATGTTTTTTTTTTTCTGTTAAGCGCAGGTACCACAAAAATGTACTACGGTCGTGTATGTTGAGATATAATCAGCTCGCTTCACTTATGTCTTAATAACATGTTTAACCCGGTTGATATACCTAAAATTAACTTAAAATGTTCAATAGATTATATACAATCTATAATGCCTTATTGGTTGTAAATCAAGAATTGAAAGAATCATCAAAGATACGAAGAAATACGAATTTCGTAGGCGTCGTCGTAGCACTTCGTAGGAGCTCATGGCCTATGCATTGGGCATTTATCCACCAAAAACATTTTAATACGCCATCACTTTTTACTTATACATTATGTATAACAATTTCTGGCATTATAATTTGACCAGTCAACCAACTTACGTATACCTTTACAAGCAAATACCGTAAATTATCTATTCATCTATATATATATAAAAGAACAAGGGTAACTGATTCATCAACGCCCAGCCTAAACCATAGAAGCTATAAACTTGAAAGGACAACAATATTAAGTTATCACGTATTGCTCCGATAAAAAAGGATTTTACAATCAGCAACCCCTGAAGAAGAAAAAAGGGGTGTCAAAGTTTGTATGGAAAAAAAATTACCGATCGAATTAAAATTTGGCACGAATTCTCATCAACAAAAAAAATCAAATAGATGTATCAGGGTTTTTAAAAATTTAGTTTCTTCAGGGGTAAAAAGGGATCGAAAAGAACCAAGTCAACAAAGTCATCGTCGCAGAACTGAAACCAAAATAGCTATGAACTATAGGATTAACGCCCAACAATGTGAACCCGGGTCAGCAACTTTAGTTATAAACGAATTTGTTATTTAATAAAATATAACATTTTATTTCATTTTATACTACCTACTTAAGTAGTTGATAATTCAAATAATACATATGTTTACATTACACCAAACCTCTGTTTATGCATTGCAGTATTTGCGGTAGGTTCAACAATTGCCTGTTTTTCTGTAGCCATAGTGTCCAAATTCAATATTTGATCATCTGTAAATAAAAACTTGTTCCTTTTCATGGCGAAATTTTGTAAATAATAATAAGTTACGCACTTGGTGCCTATTGAATTATCAATATGAGAAACTGTTATCCAAATCCAAATATATAATAAAAATGAAGAAGAGATTTTTTGAATATTTTTGTGGAATATACTTAGTTATCAATACAGATAACAAATCTGCAGATTTGAAAATTTTTGTCTGTCTGTCTGTCTGTATGACTGTCTGACTGAACACGCATCACGCAAAATCCACTGGATGATATACTTAAATTTTAACTTCTTAGACTTAAAATTAAACATTTTAGATATAATTTACCCGGTAAATTGTCCGGTTCCTGAAAGATTATTAAAAAACTAACTACTATACCGATTTACTTGAAATTTTAATTGTAAGTGTCTTACACACCGGGCTAACGTCTTAGATACGTTTTACGCCGGTAAATCATCAGGTTCCTGTACGATAATCAAAAAAATTACTACCGAAACGATTTCTTCATTCGCGTTTTCACTATTCGCGGGTTTTATGCACCCCAATTTTTATATTCGCGGATCTAATCGGTACATACATGCTTATAAAAATGTGTCCAATCGAATACCCATTGTAAACACGTTGTCAAATGGACTAATAAAAAAAGTAAAATAGATCTTATTACAACTACTTATGGGCCTTTGTCACAAGCCGCCTCGGCGGTCTGTGTTTTAGAGAATGTAAACAAACAATATGAATACAACCTTATTACTCAAAACATAAATAACGTTTTTGAATGCTGCCACATATTAGACTTCTGAATTGAAGGAACTTATAAAAACTACAAAGCACGCGAATAAATAACTTTTACTGTACTTGAAATTTTATTTGTTAGTTCATATCTTACATACAGTGCGAACGTCTTAGAATTCCGGATTCCGAATTTTATTCCGGTAAATTCAATCCGAAGGATAACCAAATAACAAACTACTGAACCGATTTACTTTAAATTCGGTAATAAGGTACCTTATATACATAGATACCGGGTTAAAATCTAAGATACATTTTGTACCGGAAAATTATAAGGGCTCTGAGACAACTTCCTTGACATTTTGTACTTTTTAAAGTTATATAATTAGAATTAAGTCTTAATTTAGAAGTTAGGAACAAATGATCATATTCTTGGGATAGTTGGGATTGGGATAAGTATGGAAATATAAAGTATAGTGCTCATTTCCAACGAAAAGCAGACGTGATATTTTTATTCATTTTAAAATTAAAAATAGCTTTCCTCGTAAATATGGCTTAATGACTACAATAATCTTTATACGATTATAGAGATTTTTTATTTTAAATCTGAGATTTAAAATAAAAAATCTCTAGATATAGAGAGAGAAAAAAATTATTAATTAAAGTCATCACACATTGCCTATTCACATACAACAAAGCGTTACTTATAACTTACACAAATCTAACGCGTATTTGCATATTAAAATTTGAAATCAACCTGTTATACTGAAATAAGGTAAATCTTCACTATTGTTTGATGTAAAATTATATGTTTCTGTTGAACTAGTCACACCCACTGTTGGTTGTGTAATATTATTGTACACGGGCTCAAGAAAGTCGTACAAACTATTTTCTTTATTCTTTGACTCTAGTATGGATAAAATTGTTGTAGTATTAAAATTTATTTCTCGATTATTGTACTGTGCATCACCATGGGCTTTATCTCTGAAACAGGTTTAACTTTTAAATTTAATGATGATTAAAATAATCGACGTATTATTTTTTAAAACACATACCTACCTGTTTACTATTATTATTGGCTTTCGTGACAATGATTGTAATGTAGATTTTGTGATGAAATCCAAATTGTTTTTGGAATTAGGAAAGCTGAGATATGCTGGAAATAAAGATATAAATAAATCAATAAAATTATTTAATTTAAGATTGGGTACGTTGCCGCTCCTTAGTAATTTTAATTATCAAATTTTATTATTCATCTAATTACTTGTAACATATTTAGTAGTTTTAGATGTAAATAACAAATAAATGAAGCGGCAATTATGACATTGTAAGTTTTAATTTTGTTTGTTATGTCGCAGATAAAAAGACAGATTTTTACCACTTTCATTCCGATCAATAACGTCAAGTTTATCGAGCAGTTCATATACATCTTGTTTTAAATCGTCATCACCTAACGTAGTGAGTAAACCACTTTTGTTGTAAGCAAATATCAATTCTTCTATAGATTTCCAAGATTCACTATCTTTATTTACTGTTTCCACAGTGGTAGTCATTTTATTGGGCTTACTGGTGGTGCTAACACCAACTGTAAAATACATTAAATATTTATAGGCACATAAAGTTTTAATATATAAAAGAACAAGGGTGACTGACTCATCAACGCCCAGCCCAAACCATAAAAGCTATAAACTTGAAAGACAACAATATTATGTTATCACGTTGTGCTCAGATAAGAAAGGGTTTTAGATACAATTATCATCCCCTAAAGGGGTGTCAAAGTTTGTATGGGAAAATATAAAATCTTTACCGGTCGAATTAAAATTTGGCAAAGGCGTGTATCAAGGTTTTCCAAAATTTTGTTTCTTTAGGGGTAAAAATGGGTCGAAATGAACTAAGTCAACAAATTCATTGTCACAGAACTGTAATAGCTATGAACTTGATAATTAAATATAAGCGTGATTTTACGACATTCTGTCCATACATAAAACGACTTTTTTAAATTCAACCCTTAAATACAAAGAAAGGGCAGGGTAAACTTTGTATACTTTGTAAAAGTTTATCCGATCACCTTGAAATGTTTTATTTACTTTGTCCTTTTACAATTAACGCCCAACGAAGTGGGCACGGGTCAGCTATTTTTTAATATACACATAAAAGTTATGTAATGTATTGCAATACAAAGAAAATAGAGCCATATAACATACTAGAAACAATAAAATACGAATTCATAGACAATATTACATCAATTACTTATATCCAAATTAAAATCTATAAACGGAACCTTAATAACTAACCAATGCATAATATCAGATAAAAAGGCTATGCCCCTGTATCAAATCGCAGGCGCATAAGTCTACTAAAGTAGTACGAACACCAGTAAAACCAGGAAAATATCCAACCCTACCTGACCTGTCTTGGCCTAGCCTCTTAAAAATTAAAAATCAGTGAATTGATTTCACCACCCTTTCTAGCAGACCGAACAAAATTAATAATTTACACGTACCGTGAATAAAACCAAATTTAATCTGTAAATAAATACTATAATCACATATCTATAAAAATTGTACATTGTAAGAACTGAAACAAAGAATATCTACAATAAATATAAGGATTTCGTTAATAAAAGTACATTATAAATGTAGGATATACTTAACTAATAACAAAGTATAATTGTAAAAATTTAATTAAGAATCTAGATATTAATTTAAAGTATACTAAACCTCCGACCTCCGTAGTGTAACGGTTAACGCATTTGACCGATACTCAGGAGGTCCCGGGTTTGATACCCGGTCAGGTCATGAAGGAAAATGACCTTTTTCTGATTGGCCTGGGTCTTGGATGTTTATCCTTTTATGTATACTTATTATAAAATATAGTATCGTTGAGTTAGTATCCCATAATACAAGTCTCGAACTTACTTTGGGGCTAGCTCAATTTATGTGATTTGACCCTGTATATTTATTTATGTATTTATACCGTTAAGTCAGGTCGGGTTTGATTGGAAATAAATTCCCCCTAGATTTGGTGTAACAAAAAAATATACACATGGACATGATTCTCATAAAAATTTACTCACTAAAATCGTGTTTCGCAATTTTTTTGGGCTCTATTCTGAAACCAAAATATGTTCTTTCTTATTTAATAGTTAAGTAAAAGTTTGATGAATTAGATATGATACATTTACCTACACCTATATTTTTAGAGGCAAGTATTAAACAATTAAAAGTAAAATAATAATATTTTGATTACTACGATTATAACGAAAATTTTAAAGATACGTACTTTTTTTGATAGTCGTGAATTGCTGAGAAGAGAGTTGAATGTTTTTGTGAAGTCTGTCGGTTCACATTAGGCTTAAATTTCAATCTTCTATTTACACTTCCATTATATTTTTGATGTTTCAATCTAAAAAGAAATAACTATATTTGATTAAGAGATAATTTGTAGCTATTTTCCTTGTATATATATACATATATGTATGTATTCATATACATATTATATATTTCCGAAAATGCTTTATTGATAAAATTATTAATTTATAATTGTATAATAAGTATATATATATTTAGAAAGTAGTTATTATTAACTAATAATTGTGATGGAAAATTGCTTTGTAATTTAATAAAATGTATAGACACAAAATATATATAATTTTTTCAAATCCTTGACTATTGAATGCGATCATTTTCGGAAGATCCAATCTACATATATTGGTCTATGGAACTTGCCTATAATCTGGGGTAAACTGGTTCCAATTTTGGCCGAGGGAATATCCAGACATTAAGTCTTTATAGCCCCATCGCTGGCTCCCTGGAGCTTGATCTACTGAAAACTGAACTAACGGCACTACTGTAGTCTCATACGATTCTTTCAGTCTGAAAGTTTTTGGACAATTATTCATAAGAGAAGAAATTAGGAAGCTACGTTTTCTAGATTTTCTTACAAAACATTTGCATATATGTTTAATAACACTTTAATAAGGTCTGCATTTAGGCATAATTCATACCTTGCAATATACATATATTATTTTTTAGAGTTAAGTATCAACTTCGTTTATAAAAATTACTGTACAGTATACACTTCTTATGTATCCTTTACGAGGCAGACAAAGCTAATGTTCGTGTTACTCATTTCGCGCCGATTGTAAAAGTCAATCACGGCAAGGGCTTACAAAAGTCCCCTCTTGTCCTGTAATAGGTATGTGCTAACAATCTGGTAACATATTATCTGAATCCTTAACACCATTTAGCCAAGTGAGTTTAAAAATTTCTATATAAATATAATAATAGTAAACCTGGGGAGCACGTCGTAAATAACATCAAAATTTTCATCCTCTAACGCGCTCTCTTGTTCTTCTTTTCCCGCCTTATATCTTCCAGATATATTCATCAAAGGGATTATAACTGTTAGATAGCTCTGATCTTCATCTTCTTCATACGTATTCTTTTCTGTACGCCTTTCGTCGCTGTCTTCGATAGTTTTAGGTTTTTTGGTAGTCTTTGTTGTTGAACTAATATTTCTGAAAATTGTTTACGTAGATAGGATTTTTTAAATAAAAGAGGGGGGCCAACGAGCTGGCGGGTTACGTGGTGTTAAGGGTTCACAGAAGCAATACCAGCCTTTCAGGGATTTAAACGCTCTTTTCTGAAGGGTTTTCTTTCGCAATTTTGAATTCAATTCAATGTAAGAGCGAAATGTACATATAAATAAATATATATGTAAGTAATTAATTTCTGAATCTGCAACAATAATCTGATCATTTGTTACGTTCTTAAGTGCTAAATTTGGACGATATCGTTTTTGTATTTACTTAATTTAGACTATATTAAGTAATTTGAGTTTAACTTGGAAACCTTACGAATCTTATTTGTTATAAAAACAAATACATACTTTTTAATACTACCAAAAGACGTTAAACAAAGCATCAATAACTACTTAATGTGTTTCCGTTTAATCAATGTAATCATCATCAAACTTATTTTAGTAAAATAAATACCTGAAACTAAGTACGAGACTTGTGTTATAGGATACTAACTCAACAACACTATCCATACTAATATAGTAAATAGGAAAGTGTGTTTGTTCGTTTATCCGTATTTCGGAAAAACGGAGTAACGGATAAGTGCTATTATTGTGTGCAGATAGTTGAAAGACTGGAGAGTGACATAGTCTACTTTTTGTCTCTTCTATTCCCCCATGCCGCCGAATTTGACGCAAGTGAAGCGTCTGGCAAAAGCTTGTATTTTACTAGGTAAATACATATAAAGATGAACATCCAAAACCCACGCAAATCAGAAATATACTATTTTCTATCTTGACCTAAACTAGATTGGAACCCGGGATCTCTTCGCTGAGAGACAATACTTTACCACAGCGTAAACGAGGCCGTCAACGGTAAATTACTTACGTTGACAATGGAGAACGCTGTGTGTATTTTATAGTATAAGTTTCTGCTCGAGTTGACTTGTCCAAGGAATCGTTCTCAGACTGGATGAAAATCTGTGGCATGGGTCCCCAATAGCCGCCAAAAGTCTCCCCCAGCTCGTAGACCAGCAGCTGGTCAGGGTTGTCGGCACACGCGGTCATCAAGTCATCGGCCGACAGCAATTGTACTACTAAAATTATATTGCTTCCTGATTCAGCTCTGGAAGTGAAATACAAATGTATTATCATGCGTTTTAATCCCTAACTGCTTAAACAGATATTTAGAGCCAAGAGTCGTGCGCGACAGTTGAAGAACACTCTTAAGTCAAGTAAATTTAACCAATATACCTCAGAATTTTAAATAGCTTATACCCTTTTAAGGCAAAATAGTTTAATAAATAGTAATTAATTTTGATTAATCAGTGTCAATTTAATTATACATGGTGGTCATTATTACGTATATACAATGTAAATTGATAACGTGAGAAATAAAATCTCACAAGTTGTAGATATACAACAGCAAAAATCAACAAAACTTAATTTAAACTTATTTTAAAAATACATTTTGGGTAGATGGGTATCGAGTAGAGACTATATCATTGTTATAAGATGGACCCAAAAAATAATTAGTATGGAAACGTATCGGCAATAGTCAAATACGCTACCATACGAGCACGATTAATAAATCATAATTCAAGGCCCAAGTCAAAAAGAAAAAAACCATTTGCCATCATGACCTGACCAGGATTCGAACTCGGGACCTCTCGATTGAGAGGCAAGGACTTTACCAAAGCGCCAACGAAGCCATCCAAGCCAATCCTGAATTATTATAATAAATAAATAAATATATAGGGACAAATCACACAAATTAAGTTAGCCCCAAACTAAGTTTGAAACTTGTACTTTAGGTACTAACTCAACGATAACTAACTCAACGATTTTATAATAAATACATATATAGATAAACATCCACGACCCGGGCCAATCAGAAAAAGATCATTTTCCATCATGACCTGACCGGGGATCGAACCCGGGACCTCCTGTGCATCGGTGAAGTACATACCGTCACACCACGGAGGTCGTCATTATGTTGAACAATTTCCAGGAAAGTAGGTATATGTTTGCTTACCTTACGCTTACATAACAGCTATAAGGCAAGTCCGCCTTAGAGAAATAGAGTACTTGAGCGTACGCATCCTCGACATGCCTGCCGAGAAAGACCGACGGTATCACCCGTCGCATGCAGTGTTCTGAAATCTCTTTCTCATAAACGAATTTATTTTGCGATATTCCTCCTTCAACATATTTAGAATTCACGAGCAGAAATAATAATATCCGATTAAAATGTGATATTTTGCACATCGTTACAACTGTAAGCGAAAGCGTGGCCGTACTGAATAGTAAAATTGGAATTTCGTCCTAGATGGTAAGTAGGTAGATGCCAACATCACAACTTCAAACATACCTATACATAAGTAACCTCTGTATATTTAATAAAATCGCCCAAGTGCGAGTCGGACTCGCGCACGAAGAGTTCCGTACTATTTTCTAAGAAAAACAACAAAAAAATCACGTAAGGGGGCTCCCCCCTTAAATATTTATTTAATTATTAATATTTAAATAAATTTATAAATACAAATTCCATGAATACCTTTACTTATTGCCGTTATCAATATAGAGCAAAATTAAGCAAAAAAGAATCACATTTGTTGTATGGGAGCCCCCCTTAATTTTTTATTTTAATTTAATTTAATTATTTATTTTTAAAATTACTATATAAATACATATTCTGAAAAAAATTCAAGCGTCTATCTGTTGTCGTTATCAATATCGAATAAAAAAGTCAGGTTTCTTGTATGGGAGCCCCCTTAAATTTTTATTTTATTATTATTTTTAGTATTTGTTGCTGTAGCGGCAATAGAAATACATCATCTGTTAAAATTTCCACTCTCTAGCTATCACGGTTCATGAGATACAGCCTGGTGACAGACAGACAGATAGACAGCGGAGCCTTAGAAATAGGATTCCCCTTTTACCCTACGGGTACGGAACCCTAAATGGATGCAGCTCTTTAATGATTTAATGTATATGCAGAAGCAATAAAGTTTGTACACTTTGTTTACCAAAAATAATAAATTATTTCATGGACGTCATACAAAATCAGGGTAGAACAGCTACTCTGCCTGCTTTGCTTATTATGTTTTCGTATAGTGTACTACATATACATATAATATTTTATTATATTTTATACTAACCGACCAGTGCCAACTTCGTTGGGCGTTAAAATAAAGCCTATATATAGCACTTCTGAATATTGTAGCTTTCTGGTGGTGGTAAGTATCAAACGAACATTAAATAACGAGTACTTAATGAAAAGAGCTGGCGTGACATCCCGCCACGCAACCATAGGGGTCGCGTGACCCGCACGATGTTGTTCACATACAGCTCTTTAATGTATAGTGAGGGTATCTCCACAAAAGTAATAATAATTTATTTGTGTGTTATTACAGACATTAATACAGTTATAAAATATCAACATCTTAAAAAATTAAGCGGTTATTTTTAATATAAATCGTGTATACAGGTTACAAGCTGTTGTCCACGGGTTCATCCTCATGTTTGCGTTGCCTGTTTGCCCCGATAAGACCCGACCGTATCGGGGCAAACAGGAAAGTTATTAGTATCTTTATAGGGTTTTTTACCTCAAAAGGTAAAAACGGAACCCAGATAAATGCAGTGTGTTTTCCGTCCGTCCGTCTATCTGTAAAATCATTTTTCTCAGGTGGAGATATCAAGCTGAAATTTATATCAAATACTCAAATCAACAGTCTCTGAGTACTTCCAGTGGATCTAAAATCTAGTGAAAAGTGAATCTGTTTGGCATGGAATAATGTTCAGTAACACGTATAAAGGAAAAATTCCGAAAACTTAAATTACCTACAAAAAATATTTATCAGTTATTATCGACCGAGTAATTCGCCAGGACATATTTTGGAAACAGTACTACTTATCTATTATTTATGTAATAACCACAGACACTTCACTTTTTATAGAATATAATAATTTATTTGCGTTTGTACAGGGTATACATAAGTTGGTACATAATGTAAGTTGCCATCCTATACCGCCATTAGATTATAGCATGCAAAATTGGAAGTATAATTTAAAAAACAAAATGAACTAAATTGGTCATGCATTTAGTATAACTATTACCAAATTGTTTTCATTGGTCTTATTCTTCCTCGGAAACCATTCACCTCCATATTCATGGTTCTTTTAGTTACATGCTGACTCTGTACTTTCTCATTCACAGCCGCTACCTTCAAACTATCTCTAAAATAAACGTTCCCAATCCTATCTATCCGTGTTACCCCCGTCATCCAACGCAGCATCCTCATTTCGGCAGAATGAAGCCACTTTTCTTCTTGTTCGTTTTAGGGTTCCGTACCCAAAAGGTAAAACGGGAACCCTATTACTAAGGCTTCGCTGTCTGTCGGTCTGTCTGTCTGTCACCAGGCATGAACCGTGAAAGGTAGACAGTTGAAATTTTCACAGATGATGTAGTTCTGTTGCTGCTACAACAACAAATACTAAAAACAAAACTAAAATACATATTTAAAGGCGGCTCCCATACAACAAACCTGATTTTTTTGCTCGATAGTGATAACGACAGCAGAAAGACGCTTTGATTTATTACAGAATATGTATTTATATAGTAACATTAAAAATAAATAATTAAATTAAAATAAAAAATTAAGGGGGCTCCCAATAAATACAAGAAACGTGATTTTTTTGTCGTTTTTCATAGAAAATGGTACAAAACCCTTCGTGCGCGAGTTCGACTCGCACTTGGCCGGTTTTTTAAGTCAAGAAAATCCATCTTAATCTAGCCGGGTTTCGAAGCCGTCATCGTCCCGACAGAGCTCGTCAGTCCACAGTACTCGTGTTATTTTATCATCCAAGTAAATAAATTATATCGTCCAAGTAAATAAAATCAAAACTTCTAGGCCAAAATGAAAAAAATTTATATGGGATCCAATGGCAAACATTCTGCGTCAAATAAAAAAAAGAACTAAATCGGACCAGAAACGTCGATCGTAATCGATGTACGTTTTAAAAAAATTCTATCGGAATTGAGAACCACCTCCTTTTTGAAGTCGGTTAAAAATTAAGAGCAAATAACAATGGCACCTTTCATTTTCCTTATGGCGCCATCTACTGTCGAATAGTAAAACATTAAAATCGTTAAAGATTTTCCTATTTTTTGTTATGGATAAATTTAATATAAAAGCCTTTTATTTGTTTAATAAACGCTTTTGTGACCCCCCGGATATTGCAGATGTCTATGGGCGGCGGTGATCACTTAAAATCACGTGACCCGCCTGCTCGTTTGCCTCACTCTTTCATAAAAAAATAAGCCCTATAAAATCCCCATAATTTATTTTCTTGAATATCTCATACACAGATAGTACAGACACGATCTTGGACCAAGTATAAGGCATGGCAATCTGAGATCGATTAATTGAATAATCGATTTGTGTACCAAAAAAATCGATTTTTATATCGATATTATGTACTGAATCGATCCATTGAATTGATATTTCACCCACAAAATCAAGATTTGATTTTTTGAATGAAATATATGTGTATTGTGGGGTCATCTGTTCCTTGCAAGCGCCTATTTCGATTGCTGGCAACATCGCAAGTGATTAGCGTAATCGGTTGGATCCCAGCAGATTAAACTGATTGTTATTCTTAAAAAGCTTGGATATTAAGCACTGGGAGCTATAAAGTTTATAGCTCCCAGTGCTTAATATCCAAGCTTTTTAATGTATCTAACCGATATAAATATATTTTAATTAGAAAATGGGTTTGTATATGTATTGAAAAAATAGACTCATTATGCAAATCGGAAAAAGATCGATTTATGCAAGATTGATTCTTTTCACCTCGATTTTTTTGTGGATCGATTAATTAGACTTTGATTCAAATCTATTTAAAAATCGATCTTTTTTGGAAAGAATCGCCATCCCTACCAAGTATCAGATACAATTATGTTACTTGCGTTACTTGGGTCCGGTTGTCATTTTGAGAAATTGACATATCGAGTAACGAGCACAAACGACTCGTTCATGGTTTATACAATACATATTTTTATTACTACTTTCATTCATAATGAAAACAACTGTTGAGGCGTAGGTGTATAAAGTAATTGTTTTCATGAACTGTCGACTTGTTTATCCCAGGGTTGAGTACAAAAAGGGAAAAATTGCCGTATTTCAATAAAAAAAATGCCGTATACTAAATGTATGGCATGTTTAATAACCAAATGAACTTTTTTTAGATAAATTATGTAGGGATTTTAATTTTGGCTATCATTCCGAACGAACTGCATAAGCTTATACAGCTCGATTGGTTTCTACAAATGTACTGTTTGCTAATAACATTCCATAAATGTCAAGAGACGGTTTCGTTGTTTTGTTTGTGGTATCTTAATTGCCGTATTTTAGAGTACAGCAATAACCACCCGGCTGTATGCCGTATAATTTTACAACCTGTTGCCGTAAGATACAGCAATTGCCGTAAGTCTCTCGGTGCGTAAACAGATAAATTCAATGTTGCCAACATTGAGGTTTTTGAAGACTTGGCTCAAAGGACTTGTATCCAAGCCATAAAATATTATTAAAAAAAAAACAACAGTGAGTTTATCCGTTTAAATATTAGACTATTACCCGTTCAAGCGTTCTGGCGATAAATCATTGATAATCAGGCCGGATATCAGGATAAAAAGGCCGGCAACGCTCCTGTGACCCCCTGAGTGTTGCAGGTGTCAATCCCGCTCGTTTGCCTCCCTCTGTCATAAATGTCTAAAAAAACAATTCATTCATTCAACGCTCACCACTACAGTGTCGCCAACTCTACGTCTTTTTACGAAGATCTACGTATTTTAAGTCTTCCACGCAAACCTACGAACTTTAGTCCCAGAATCTACGTATTTTCTATCAAAATTATTCAATTGCAAAATAACATATCCCGTTGTTAGACTGAATGGGCATTATTTTCGTTACTTTCGTAAATGTTTCCTTTACTGGTCCAATTTGCGCAAAATTTATTAATATTGTCACATAGCAGTGCAAATGTCGCGCGTCTGTTTTCTGCGATCAATTTGATGAAAACTAACATAATAAAACAGACTTTCCACTGAAACGCTAACAGGCTTACTTTTTACGAAAAGTGGCTTAAAAATAAACCGCGAGCCTTCGAAGGAACACATTAAACATTTTAATAAATATACATATGTATAAATTTAATTTGTCTGAAAATGATAATAAAAATTGAATAATTTAAATAAATCGATGACCCTGAAAGTAGCAAACTTTTTTAAATTATCTGTAAGTGGTGGTTTTACATGTAGAATGTAGATATTGTAAAAACTAACCGGCTACTGGAATATTTATTAATTTATTATTATTTTTGTTCACGGAGATATCTCTAACCAGTTTTATCTATCTGCTGTCTGTCTGCAACTTTTAGGGTCTTATGAATTGTCGTTTTATTCACTTTTACCTACCCTACTGTCTTCATTTCAATAAAAAAAAAAGTACGTATTTCTCATATGGAAATTTTACTATTTCTACGTAATTTTCTAATCTGGCCTACGCCTTTTTCAAAATCCAAGTTGGCAACACTGCACCACTACAAACTATCAGCTGATTGTCATTTTTCCATCAAACCAAGTGTCATTTTGAAGATTATTTATTGTATGTAAGATGCAATTTGATGCAAGCGTGATAGATTTGCTTTGCTTGCAATATTATAAAAATTTTCCTATGTACGTAACTTTCTAATAAGTGTAACGATGACTATAGTTGAGTACATAGAATCTCTATCTCAAAACCCTTATTTTGGAGCTGGTTTCGGTTTATTTGGAATAGGAGCTGGTGCAGCTATATTACGCAAAGGGTTTCAGACTTCTGTACTTCTATTTAGAAGACATTGTATGATCACACTTGAAGTTCCTTGTAGAGACAAATCGTATCAGTGGTTGTTACATTGGATAACCCAAAAAGGAGCCAAACATACACAACATCTAAGTGTAGAGACGTCTTTCTTACAAAAGGATACAGGACAGATAAAAACGAAATATGATTTCATTCCTAGCGTTGGACAGCATTTTTTCAGGTAAAATCTGAAGTTTTACTGATTGATCAAAAACTTAAAATCTAAAATCTTTTGGGACTCTTGTCTTTTTTACCTAGTATTCAGGTACTATGCCCTTCACATTTTCAATAGCTAAAAAACTTTGCTTAAGGAAAAGCATATTATTTACTTGATTTTGAATGTGGGAATACTTCATTGAATTAACGAGAAAGGGAAGTCTCAATATTGAATTGATTTATTAGAATCTGTGGAGTTAATACATACTACCAGCCTCATTTTTAAATATACTGTACAATTTCTCAAGAATTTTCGTATAACTATCCTTAAGATAATAGCATTGGTTTGATCCTTAACAGGTAAGTAAGACATGAAAAATAATGTTTTGTAATATAGTCAATTATAATAATTTCAGGTATGCAGGAAGTTGGATTAAAGTTGATAGGACCCGTGAACAACACACATTAGACCTACATATGGGTATTCCTTGGGAGACAGTTACATTGACATCTTTTGGACGAAATAAACAGCTTTATTATGACATCCTAGAAGAAGGTAGTATTTATTTCTAGAAATTAGCCTATTCACGATTTAAGCTTTTAACATTTACTTTAAAAAAAGTAGTTAAACCTATCGATACTACTGACAAAATAAATAATAATTTAAATAATTAACTAAACTCAGTTTTTCTGACACCTAAAATACCCATCGACATAAATAATATTATTAAATCACTAAAGAATACACACAGCTTAGCACATGATGGCATCACTACAAAAATCATTAAGGATGTATTCAAAAACATATCACCTATTTTAAGCTACATCATAAACTTAGTATGGAATATTTCCTGGAAAACTCAAAATATCTATAATTAAACTGATTTTTAAAAAAGGTGATAATCTAGATGTGGAATGATATAGATTTGTATTGATATCTATTTTTGAAAAAGTATTCAAAAAGGTCCTACATAAAATAACATATACATATATGGAACAAAACAATAAATTTGCGCCTAATCAACACGGTTTTAGAGTAAATAAATAGGGCTGTATACGAATTCCTAAACAATGTTTTGAGATGCATGGACAATCGACTTTCAAATACGGCATTATACATGGATATGTTGCAGGTGTTTGACAATGTGAACCATGACCAACTTCTTAGCAAACTATACAGCTGCGGAATTCGTGGTAATGTTTATTCTTTATTAGAATCATATCTAAAGGGACGAACACAAATGACACAAATTGTTAATCATTGCAAAATTACAAATACGGAAGTAACTTATACTTCTGACCCTAAAATAGTTAAATGGAGTTCCTCAGGGGAGTGTTTTAGCACCTTTATTTTTCAGTATATAACATAAACGACATTGTTAACATTACAAATGCTAATGAGTATACAATATTTTTTGACAAAAGAAACTCAAAATCTTTTAAAATCTGATATTAATTAAACACTAAATAAATTGATTGAATGGTTAAGATATAATAATTTGACATTAAATATAGTTAAAACAAAAAAAATGACGTTTAAACACAGAAAAATTGACACAAATAAAATCCATACCAATGCCATTAACAACGCATAATGGACGACCCAAAATTTTGAAAAACAGCCCTTAACTTACTACTGAAGACTGGTCGTCGTCTAGTCCCGATCTTAATCC
>JADGIL010009244.1:1685-19944 GCA_020352625.1 Cactoblastis cactorum | reverse complement strand
TGTGTGAATCGGAACGACACATAATTAATTTTCAAAACAGAAGGTAGCTTGTAATAACCCACACTTGTGAAGCTTAGAGACCACCCCACCTCAGTCTTCCGTGAAGATGGATGCTGAAAAGTATCCGAAACGTCGGAGCTCAGTAAATAGTTACACATAGAGAACTTGAAACAGTATAAAATTCCTTTGTGTGTAGTGCTAGTGATTAAACCGCGATAAAATCCGTTAAATTTGTTTCATTTCTATACTTAAAATATCTCTGGGTCACTTAAATATTTAGTTTACTTATTTAAATTCAGTGCTCGACATTTCACCAAACAATATTCTACGCGTGTTACGAAAACTGAAAAGATAAAACCAATTTCTTGATATGAATTTTATTGTATTTCAATAGATATTAATGCTGCATGCTCTTCAAGAAAAATGTGTACGGAACATCATACAAACCTCAAACTATCGCTCTTGCCCCTGTTGCCAGGCTTGGGCGCATCTTTAGCATTGACCAAATGTCGGGCTCCCCAGTTACACTGGACGAACCTCCACGCCCCGGCCACGTACACCGCGTTCCATGAGTTC
The DNA here is from genome assembly GCA_020352625.1 of Cactoblastis cactorum. Lineage (NCBI taxonomy): Eukaryota > Metazoa > Arthropoda > Insecta > Lepidoptera > Pyralidae > Cactoblastis > Cactoblastis cactorum. Next base: position 19,368 of record JADGIL010009244.1, on the reverse strand, counting down.
CTGAACCGATTGTCTTCGAACCTGACTCCCGGCTGGTAGCCAGCCGACTTGCTGTAGCCTTTGATCACTACGCAGTGGAGACCGGCGTAGCTGTAATGTGAACATAATGTAAACGTCCCGTCATTTTCAAGTCAAATTATTTATTCAGGAATTAGACTTTATATTGCACTTTTTCACGTCAATATTTAATACTCGTAAACATTTATTTCTTAGTCACGTTACAGACTAGAATTTCGGCCAGTATTTAAGTACAACCACCACATTCTCGACTCTCACCTGCACAATCTCTTAAACAGTACATGGTAACTTTCTGTGCCGTGTTTGATGCCTCTCAGTAAGCCAAGGGGGGAGTCCCCGCGGAGGTTGTCGTCGAACTGTATGTTGTTCAGGTTCTTCACTGTGATCCAGCGGAAGATTGTCCGCGCTTTCTCCACGTCCGTGGCACAGCGGCCCACCAGCTGTCGGACTAGATCTGTGAAGGTTTTTTGGTCTTCTTGCGCTACCTGATATTTTAAAAAAGGAGTCATATTAAAATAAAGAATAACAGGGTAAAATAAAGTACACTGAATTGAAGTTGAATCTATCCAGGTCTAATAATAATTAACGGAAGCTTAACAACGAAGGATTCTAAGCTCATTTATCAGTTTTGCGTTTTAGCTATTTTGTGTTCAACAAAGACAGATTAACGTTTGCAGTTACTAGGTATTTATTTACCAGAGTTTAACTTGGAACGGAAAAGGTAGCTGACACAATCGTTAAAATTTAAAACTAAATAGATAATGAAATTGCTGTTTAACAAGTCAAAGAATCGAACCGAGATAGCTATTTTGTCGACATCCGCGAACTCTGCTGGGTCTGTGTAGATGTGGAACTTGGAGACGAGAGGGGGTTGAGGGGGAGGAGCACGTGCGGGGTACGGGGGCGCCTCTTCCCCGTCTAAGTACAACGATGAGGCCGCCATATACTCAGAGCGACGCTCTTGAATCAGCTCCATCATTTCATGACTCTGTTTCTCTACTAGCGCCGCTGTAGCTGCCCTGGAAGCCGACAATAAATGTGAGTTTTATGCGATACTTGTTTTATTCATAAAACGTTTGTGCTTGATATCATGTTACATAAAAACCGACCCTACGTTTCGCCTCTTAGAATGAATTCGGATTTCGCGTTTGTTTTTTTACAGCAAAATGAAGCTCCATTTGCAACGACCTTCTCTTGCAATTGTAAATGATTCACAAATATAAATACCAAAATAGTATATAAATATATAGGGACTAATCACACAGATTGAGTTTGCCCCAAAGTCAGTTCGAGACTTGTGTTAAGGTATACTAAAATACACATATTTGTTATAAAATATAGATATAGATAAACGTCTAAGATCCAGACTAATCAGAAATAGGTAATTTTCTATCACAATCTGACCGGGGATCGAACTTGGACCTAAGTAGCGGTCAGGAACGTTAATCATAACACCACGAAAGTCGTCAATTCAAGACTTTTAAAAGATTACACTATTGTTATAGCTAGAGAAACCTGTTATTGGCCTTATAATAGGTAGTTTACGTATATGAATGTTTATTAATGAAAGTAACGCTGTTGGTTTTGTTAATAAAATAAATGTAATAACAAGATTTACCTCTCATGCTCCAACATTTTCCTCGTAAGGCTTTCCTTTTTCTTGTCTCGTCTCAACGTCATATTCTTCTCCAAGTCCGCCCGTTCCTGTTGGTGTCGCAGGGTCAACGCCCCGATCTCTGCATCAGGCCGTCTCTTCTTCACCTGCATCTCTTGCTGGAATCTACTGGTAAGTCTCTCCAACTCTCTTTCCCACTCATCCTGAAATAATTTCTCACTTATAAATTTACTTTCTTGAAATCTGTACATTATAACACGTTGAGTTTGTTCAATAATAAAAATAAGTGTGAATAGAACTACAGTTTCTTGATAATACGTTACAATTATCATCAAAGCAATTCTGTTAATTGTTTCTTTGTTTATAAATAAATTATACTTAATTAAAATTTATTGCAGTCTGAAGGATTTTAAGATTTATTAATACAAGGCTAATTTTGCCTTTCCACACTGATCAACTGAAGCGTAACAGATCAACTATTTTTCTTACTCAACGATACACACTAATTTCTCCGATCGTCGGACCGAAAGGGACGTATCACGACTTAATGTCTCTTTTTGTATCGGGGGTTAAAAATAGAAAATTGTAAGAATCTACCTGAATCTCTTCTCGTATTCTTCTGTTTTCTTCTTCGCGGTGTTTCGAGAATTTTCTGTACAAGTCGTCTTCTTCTTGCCGATGTTTCATCTCCAACTTGGTTTGTTCATCTCGGTCCTGAAATAAAAATTGAAAAAATTATTAATCTGTTTAGTATTTATCCTTGGAACTAGCTACGCTATTCTTTTTATCATCTATGTGATTATATCTCATATCTAAACATTATTCGTATAATTTTGATACTTTTCCTTTTAAAATACTACTTTAATATTATCGACGTACGATAAACAAGACTCACAATTCCGCAAAAAAAAGTGTCGTCAGCAAAACCATGCTCATCGATTATGAATAAGTAGTTCCCCACTAGTCTCGTTAGTTACGATTCTAGAAATGGAACTTTCTAGAAATAATAGATGTCATCTTAATTGCGATGAGGACGATATTCTGTTTGATTCTGTTTGGACCTGTGTATCTAGTTCTTGATTGTTGATCGTAGGTTTAAATGGATTTGGCATGACACAGTAAGGCCTCTCTCTCTGGTCATCCATTAATAACGTTATTTGTAAGGCGAGATGGTAAAAGTTTGACAGGTTGAGGTCGTCAAACCTAACAAATATTTGCGAGCTGCTAAAGAAATGGCTCATAAGAATTAATATTACCTACAGGGGTGGTAAACGCCAAATTGAATGTTCCGAAAGATATTAAATAATAAGCTACGAATAAATCATTTAGATAGATTCTACGAGTAAATTCTCAGAGAGAGTCTTTATCTCGACAATCTTAGTTTTTCATCTCAATCTGGTTCTGTGGGCTTAGTCATCGGTGAACACACTGATACCTGTTTTAATGTGATCTGTCATAAACTTAGAAAACCGGAATGATGTTGTAACGTATGGTTTTTCTATAAACATATGTATATAATTGCGCTGTATAGTAAAACATTTCGCAAATAATATCTATAAACGTAGAATACTGACAAGTAGAGGTCAATATTTGAGTCAAATTAAAAATCACATCTGCTTAGTTGCTATATAATTAGAAAGAAAGAAATGTGTATAATATGTTAGTCGAGGATTCTTAAAAAAATTACTATGATAGACAAACTGAACCAACTATATTTTTATAATAATCAAATCAATACATTATCCATTTTCACATACAATACAAAGTCTAATGCGTCAAAAAATAATGCGTAATTCACCATGAAAAATAACAAAAAACGATCGATATACGTTTTCATATATGTATATTTTTTATATTACTGTCTTTATGGCCAGTAGATGTTGTTTTAACAAATAAATATTATTCCTCTTTCAGAGCATTATGTACTAATTTTTATACAAAATATTTATTTAAACATTTATTAGAAAGAACACATAAAATAATAGATCAAAATAGGTTCAGTGTAAGTTTTGCTGAATATATAGTATAAAACATCTTATAAACAGATTTTCATAATAATATATTTCATTGCAAAAAATCTTTCTTCTCGCCACTATGTAGAGGTAAGTTATGTCGAAAGACACAAATATATTTTAATATCAAATAAAGTAAATAATGCTATTTAGAGTGTGAAAAGTTGCGATGAAATTCAAACTAATTGAGATTGAATAACTTCGTCTTCGACGTCTGTAATGTAATTTTGTCTATTATTACAGTAATTTACTCAGTCGTTCGCATTCTCGTGTGGTAATTTATATTTGCGCTGCTAAGAAATTAGAAAAACCAGGTTTGAACATTTTGTTTTCAAATGTAATTATCTTGTTATAATGTTAATTAGCGAATGCATAATATGTTTACTTATTTCGATTAGATATGGTTAATTTTAATGTGTTAGGTTACGCAAGGAAGTATTGTTGGTCCCACATAAAATTTTATCGGACAATTTCTTTTTACGATCAATGAAGCACATCATATAACACCTGTCACTTTTGTCATGCTGGAATGTGTCGCCATCTGGTGGCAATTCTCCTTCGAAAGTGAAAAGATAGTGTCGTTGACCTGCAGCCGGAGGCCTCTTAGATTTGATAGCTACTTGTATACGGTCCGGTTGTTAGCTATATTATCACTATCTTAGTGATGGGTTGTTGGGTTTCCCTTGTAATAATTAATTCGCAAATCAATCGTATTTACATAATAATGTCGTTTGAACGACAGAAATGTAATGGAACGGAATGACCTTAGTCTTGACTCTTAAGTATCGAATTCATTTTAATGTAGGTATTTATAATTCTTCTTAAAAAAACTTAGACATTTTAATTATAGCAGTGATATTAATTGGAGCCTGTGTTTGTTTTAAAATTCTAGCACTTGATTGTACTAAATCTTTTCAGTCATTTAATAAGGAAGTACATAATTTTACTAATTTTTCTATACTATTTTACACAATGTGCCAATAATAATACAAAAATGCCGTAATGGATTTTCGTATTAGTTATTGATAATAATAATTCAAAATTTATCCAATTCACACTCTATAATATAAGTACAAAAGTACGTTGGCGAGTTAACTGGGTCAAGTCATGTCACAATCATTGAATATCCATTCATGTGGATGGCAAAGTAAGAAATCGTGTTGTGAATATTTCCAGTTGCCATTTATTATAGTGGGCTGAATGGGAGCATGTCGCGGGGTACATACCTTTACCTACGTAACTGAGCCTATATTGCATAAACTAATAGCTAGCAATTGTCACAATAGGTCGAAATTATCATATAATTAACAATTTTCTTTATCAAGACCGCGCGAAGAATTTGTTTTTGTGTAGCTTAATTGTATAGATAACGGTACTCTATCGTCAGTGCCGCGGGAGCGACTGGCCGACCGGTCGTGTTTCCAACTTAATTTACGATATGAAAATGCTCAAACTGGTCAGAGGAATACGCCGGCTTAGCGCGCAATGTCGGCACATCAACAGCCACGCGGCCACCATCGGCACGGAGCCGAATCGAAACGATCCTTATTATCAAGATAATAAGGCCAAAATGGACGAGCTTGTTAACGAACTGCGACAGAAAACCAACGAAGCCATCAAAGGAGGCCCTGAAGACGCTGTTAAAAGACACACTTCTCGAGGGAAACTGCTCGTGAGAGACAGGATTAACCAGTTGGTGGATGAGGGTAGCGACGTTTTAGAATTGAGCACATTAGCCGCCACAAACATGTACAAAGGCCAAGTGCCGAGCGCGGGCATAGTCACCGCCATCGGGAAAGTTCACGGTCGCGATTGCATGATAGTAGCTAATGACGCAACTGTAAAAGGAGGAACATATTTTCCTATCACCGTCAAGAAACATTTACGCGCGCAAGCAATTGCTCAAGAATGCCGGCTTCCGTGCATTTATCTCGTGGACTCCGGCGGTGCCCACTTACCCGATCAAGCTGATGTATTCCCGGACAGAGAACATTTCGGAAGGATATTCTATAATCAAGCTAATATGTCTGCGGAAGGCATTCCTCAGATATCTGTCGTGATGGGATCATGTACAGCAGGTGGCGCGTATATTCCTAGTATGTCAGACGAGAGCATTATTATTAAAAATCAGGGCACTATTTTCTTAGCAGGCCCGCCACTAGTTAAAGCTGCCACTGGAGAGTCCGTCTCTTCGGAAGATTTAGGCGGTGCAGACTTACATTGCCGTCAATCTGGTGTCACAGATCATTATGCGCAAGATGACGAGCACGCGCTCCACTTAGCTAGGAATGTCGTCGCCAATTTAAATTGGAATAATGAACAGAAGTCTAGAATTTATTCTGCAAAAGTTGACGAACCTGTTTATGATATAAGCGATTTACATGGCATTGTTGGAGCTAACATACAAAGGCCTTTTGATATCCGAGAAGTCATCGCTAGAGTTGTCGACGGGAGCAGATTCCATGAATTCAAAGAATTATATGGTGATACTTTGGTATGCGGATTTGCAACGCTTTATGGACACGCTGTGGGAATCATTGGAAATAATGGTGTATTACAATCAGAAGCAGCATTGAAAGGATCACATTTTATTCAGCTTTGTGCAGCTCGAAAAATACCTTTAGTATTTCTGCAGAATATAACAGGTTTTATGGTTGGGCGGGAAGCTGAAGCTGGTGGCATTGCAAAGAATGGTGCTAAAATGGTGACAGCAGTCAGTTGTTTCAAGGGCCCTAAAATAACAGTTATAGTTGGTGGTAGTTTTGGCGCAGGCAATTATGGCATGTGTGGGCGAGCATATTCGCCGAGCTTTTTGTACATGTGGCCCAATGCAAGGATATCTGTGATGGGTGGACCTCAGGCTGCTACCGTACTGTCCTTAGTTGCAAAAGATAAAGCCTTGAGAGAAGGCAAACCTTGGACGGATGAACACGAAAAGAAAGTTAGAGGTCCGTTAGAAGCGCAGTTTGAAAGAGAAGGTATACCATACTATAGTACAGCAAGACTGTGGGACGACGGTATAGTTGCTCCAAAAGACACTAGAAAAGTAATAGGACTAAGTTTGTCAGCCGCTCTGAACGCTCCGTTTAGAGAGAGCAAGTTCGGTGTATTTAGAATGTGAGATATTTCATTATATTGTTGTGTAGGTGTGTCCTGTGGCTTGAAAATGACATTATTGTTATCTTATCGCGTATGAACGCTATTGACAGTTGTTTACATTTGATTTTTACTATGTGAGATAAAGTGACTATATTGTAATTGCTATAAATATGACATAAATTATGATTTAACAAAATATCTCATAGTTCATGCCAAGTAAAGTGTTTATCTATAAATAAAATAATAACAAGAAAATTAAGAATTTTAAATCTTAAGCATTATCGCAAGTTTATCTATAAATAAAATAATAACAAGAAAATTAAGAATTTTAAATCTTAAGCATTATCGCAAACTATTGTTGATTAAAGTACAAAGATGACGTATTGTTTTTCACTTCTTATCTTCTCACTAAGGACTTTTTAGTTAAGTAATTAATTTATAATAAATAAGATAAGTGTGTTCATTTTGTCGCTAAGTGGTAAATTTTGTTGTTGTATGTTACAATTCTTGTTATTTGTCATATAATTTGCTCCCTTGTATATTTGTAGCTTGATACTTTAATTATGTGACATTACTCATAAAAATATAAGTATTAGTAAAACCACAGATAATTAAAATTTAAAACCAATTTTTTTTTTCAATAAAAAAAGCAAAAGAATCTACACTATATAGGAAAGTAAAAATCGTTGATTTTTGATTATACAAATATATTGCCACATTCAAGAATTAATTTTATTTCCACTGTAAAGAGTAAACAGTTAGTTTAATATTCTTTTCCAAAGTACGTACACTTGTGTGAGGCTATAATGAGATGGAAACCTCACAGGTAGACTTTAATTACACAATAAAACAATAGCACAAACCGTTGTGTGAGATGTCATGCAAATTAGATTCGTTGACCCGCACATTACAAGAGTTCAAGTTTAATTTCTGTACAACAAAATGAATATACGGCCAAGTACGAGTCGGACTCGCTGACGAAGTGTTCCGTACCATTAAGTATAAAAACATGGAAAAAAATATCACGTTTTTTCGACAGATTCGAAATAGTTTATATAATGTAAATATCGAGATTATCTCATAATTCATGAACTACGTGATCGATTTTATTCAGAAAAGTTTACTACTTTAGAAGCGAATATTTCACAAAATAATGGCATAATAAAAAAATTGTTTTAGGAATCTCTGCATCCTATGCCTATGATAACACATAAGCAATTGTTCTCTAATATATTTTTTTTCATCTCTCATTTACAATATACATGCATACATATGATCACGCGTTTTTCCCATAGGGGGAGACAGAGACTACATTCTTCCATTTACAGCGGTCCTGACATACTTTTAATACAATACAATACATGAATACTGTTACAATATATGGATTCTTTATATGAAAATTATATTGCACAATTTAGTAAACCTTACAGTATACATAGTCTCTCATAAAATAATGTGACAGACGGATAAGACGAACTATAAGGATTCCTTTTTGCCATTTGGCTATGGAATCCAAATAAATAAGCTGAAGAAAGGCGAAAACATTAAACTTTTCACAATTAATTTTTTTTTTTTAATTGTAAGAAGGTGCTTGAGTTATGGATGTTATTAACCTCTATTTTCATTATTCAGTCCTATTTTATGCTGTCTCCTTTTAAAGTCATTATCATTTGTGTTTTAAAAAGCGTTTGTTAGTTAGTATGTGATTGAAAAAAATCTTGCGTGAAAACCTCATATTCGCAAAACTTGGTAATAATGTACCTGTACTTAATTTTCACGAAAATCATATTAATATAACAAAATAACAATGCAGATATGTTACCAAACATCTAATTTACAGCTTTATTACCAACTAGGTACAAAACACGTTGCACACATATTTCGTGACGTGCGTGTTACCTAGTTATTAAATATTTCTACATATCTTTTAAGCTCTAAGTACGCAATAAAACATTCAGAATGTGCACCTTGAGAAAATTTAAAGAACCAATATAATGCAGCAAAATATATGTACTTAATTATTAGTACTTTTGTCTTGTTTACGATCAGCCTTCTAGAATAGGTACCTATGTATATTAATTTACATAGTATACTAATATGCGGGTCAACAAACCTTTTCACATTCATTTAACATTAAATAATCCTACTAATATTATAAATGCGAAAATTTGTATGTCAGTATGGATGTTTGTTACTCTTTCACGCAAAAACTACAGAAACGATTACGATGAAATTTGGTATGTAGGTAGCTGAAGACCCAAAATAACATATGTGCTACTTTTTATCCCAGAGTTCCCGTTGGATTGATTCCTAATTGAATTTCATAGGGTTTCCACGCGGACGAAGTCGCGGGCGGCCTCTAGTATTAAATATATATATATGTTTAATGGTTGTCAGCAAATAAGGAGCTAAATGCGTTTAAATTAAATAAGAATTGATTTATTCTAAGTACTATCCAAAAAGGTGCTTATATAAGGGCTTGCAATCTTTTTATTCCGTTAATTCTATCAGATTTTTAAGTGTTATTTCTAGCCGTACATTTATATTGCTACGTCAAACCTCAATTAAAAGTTATGATAGTTTTTCTTTCACTCGCGTACTCGTGTACTCGCTTACAGTTTGTCATTACACAAATTTAAAAATAATATCCAAGGCGTCGTAAATTAAAGTGCATTTTATTTAGTGATATGAGCTTGAATGAATGGGCCGTCTCGTCCGGGGAAGTACTACACTCTCACAAAAGACCGACGCCTGAATGGCGGCTATCAGCCGCCATGCTACGTCCGGTGAGTGGAAAAGCCGGAGGCCCAACTTCCCGCCCTACTCAAATGGGGAGGGTGGGGGTATTTTATAGGCCGGCAACGCTTCTGCGACCCCGCGAGTGTTGCAGTTGTCTATGGGCGGCGATGATCACTTAACATCACGGGACCCGCCTGCTTGTTTGCCTCTATCATACAAAAAAATAAATAAATTTGATACACATGGTAAAAATACAAGTCACTTTTGATTTTCAATTGTCTTTCAGATATAGGGATAGTAGGACATAATTATCTCGCTGAATGTGACATAATGGCGATTTGTTGTGTCAGAATTATGTGACAGCGACTTACATATTAAACAATTTTATTTGTGCATATCATAATTTCCAAGTAATTAATAAGGAAAAAGGGCAGTATAAGACTTTTTTTCTCTATCACACCTATTTTGATCAGCAAGATAACTAAACATCACATGTTCATTGTAAGATACCGTTCTATTTTACGCTTTCCACCCGCTACGGTGGCCGCGTGCGACTGTTTTTCTAACTGGAATTCTTCACAAGAAAATATGAGCACCGTCTATTAAGATAGTTAATTGCCGATTTCTGTGTCCATTGCTCGCGATGACCTGCTTTTGATAATAAGCTTTGTGATCATTTGTTTTGTGTAGCATACATTCATGACAACCGTTAATTGATATATTTTTTCTGGTTATTATTATTTTTTAGTTAGAGGGAGGCAAACGAGCAGGCGGGTGACGTGATGTTAAGTGATCACCGTCGCCCATAGACAACTGCAACACCTGTGGGGACACAGAAGCGTTTCCGGCCTTTAAAAAGCCCCCGCCCTCTCCGTTTGGGGAGGGCGGGGAAGTTGGGCTTCCGGCTCAGCGGTTATTGGTTAGTCTTCCATCATTGAAAAGCAAATTCAAATTACCCGTTTAAGTCACTAAAGTGTAATAGAGTAAGTAAATTCATCCATCCATCTAAAGAAAAGGCCGTCTTAGCAAAATATTTTTAGGTTAGTTGTTGGTTAATCGTATAAATGTAGTTTCAAATCGAATATTCCGTGGTAAAATTGTTAAATATTTCGGTGTTTAGCTTATACACTCTTCATTTAACAAATTTCTTGTCAATTTTCTGATAACAAGACTTGTTATAGTTATCTTAAATCCATATAGGTATCTATGTTACGGCTAATATAGGCGAAGTGCGGATATATTGGTTCACGAAATCTCCAAAGCTGCAAGTGCTGGGGATCTCAAATTTTGGCGTTCCTTTGGAATTCCTTTTATGGTGTCGGTTAAAACGGGATTTTGCAAAATACCTCAGGAATCGAAACGTGGTAAAGCTAGCATGTTTATATAATGAATCTCGTAAATTACAAATATTTCAAGTTTAATTATGATTTGCGAAAGCAATTTCCTTCTTACCCGGTTTACGAAAAGATTTCTTTTTTGTGCATTGCACAAATCGTTGCATATTTGATCTGGTTTGAAAGTAACACTTTCAATTAATAATTCAAGGCTGTCTCATATATAAAGCAAGCTAGACTAACCTGTTTTATATTTAATTCATGAAAATGTCACCATTGAGTAGGTTATCCCTGCTTTCTCTGCCCACTTATAAGGTTAATTGTAAGGAAACCATACAAATTATTCCCTTTTAAAAGAACTACATCAGATTTTCAGTGATGCACTTTACAGAAAAAACTGTAACCTTTTTGATTTGGGGCTAAATATAATCTTTTATTTCGATATATTTGTTTATTTAAATGTGTTATATATTACTTACATAGCAGACTAAAGAAGATTTAAGAGCGAAAAATCTGAATTTTGAACTATTTTATGCGCAATTCATTCAATATCAACAGAGAATACAACGATTTATTTATGATCTATTACGAATTCTATATTATAAATGTTTGTGAGTATGTATGATGTTTCTTATTCTTTTATGAAAATAAGTACTATTGGATTTGGATGAAACTTAAGTAATATAGGTTATATATACATCAGAATAACATATAGGCTTCAATATATAACCATGTTATGTAATTTTGGTCGTAATATAAAGATACATGTCAATTAAGTCGGGAAAAATCGGTCCTCTGAGAGCTATCTTGGCGTACGCTGCCTAAACCTGTGGAGTTCACAATGATGTACCATAGGATTGTTCGTCTTCAATAGTTTCAAGTGGCAGAAAAAATTCTAGGCGAGTAAAGTCGTGTGCAAAAGCTAGTATATGTATATGTTAGTTTTTAAACAGAAAGTACCAATAAATAAGTCGGTTATAACATAAATCTAGTGTCAGTTGAAGAAATGTAAGATCCTGTAAACGAGCTTGATTACAAGAGTCAAGTTCTAGTATCATGATATTGATATTTATTGCACTCGACAATTGCACAATTGAGATGTTTGGTTATAAACAAGGGCATCCTCATAAACAGAGCATAATTCATTTCGTATACTTGGAAGTATAAAATTTACTACATATTATAAAAAAGGAAATAAATATTTAGGGTCAAATCACATAAAACTCATTATAATATGCTGAATTTTCAAACTAATGATGCTACAAATAGTAACTCGCAGATTGTAAGCTCCAATCAAGGGAAAGGGCTTGAAACAGGAATTCTCTTAGACGACGGACGGATATTATATTTCTTATGGATCTTATCTATAAATCACTAAATTAACTAAAATAACAAACTGCGTGAGACTAGTGACCGACTTTTGCATAATTCTTGGTTTTTTATGTAATCAGTGATGGCATGGGCCTAAAAATCTACAGAGATTGTCGACGAAAATAATTACGTAAACCCCGTGTAGTCTCAAGAATCCGATTACGATTGTAAATTATTTAATCTCCAGGCCAATCGAAATCCATTGTTTACGGAACATCTAATCTTACCGTTTCTCTAAAACATTTCCAATGATGCATATCTTACACTAGTTTATGCCCGCGAAATGGTTCGCGCGTAATTATTATTGTCAATATCTCGGGTTCTAAGCGGCGCATCAAGATGAAACCAACGCTATATGTTAAGTTAGATCTTTTACAATACAACTGTGAAATCCGCATCGAAATCCATTCAGTAGTTTTTGCGTGATGTGCACACAAATATACAGGCAGACAATAAGTTTAAAAAAGATCGTTTTGGCTTTTATAGGGACTAAAAATACATGGTTTCTATTAATATTTCCCATTTACGGACATAGCTCGGTTACAGTTTTATTATATGTATTGATCAGCGAGGCAAAGGTCAAAATTTCCCTGTGCAGCCAAATGGTCTATCTGTTGCGTTCTATTACACAATCGACCGCCAATCACCCGTCTTAATTATCAACTTTCTCTGAAGTCAACGAACGGCGCGGTAGGCCGCCGAGCTTCAACATCAATGTTCTGGCGATTAAAAAAAATAATAATTAAAAAGTTGATTGCACGGCCGTACGTGCCTGCGGCGGGATTCGGCCATTGTTACTTTTCGTATTGTTTTGTATGCGAGTTGTTTTGTTGTTAAAATTGAACGAGATACATTTGAAATTACATTGCCTGACCTGGATATAAATATATATATTTTTTAAATATTTGTTAACATAGATGATTTGGAAATGAAAAATCTTACTAAGTAAACTCTCGAAATTTTTGAAGAGAATTCTGATATCTATCGTGTGTTTTTACTAGTCATTTAATTACAAGTTTAATTTTAATGTAAGGTGCCTTTTTGTATAATTTGTTTTATGTAGAAATATACTACTATCATTCAGTTTTGTATCTTAAACAACTGTGTCAAGATTACATAAAAAGTCAAACTAATCATTGTGGCATTTTCATGGTTAATTAAGAAGCTTAAACGGTTAAAATTTTCCTATTTTATGATTTAGTTACAATGAAAAACAACATAGAATCAAACAAAATGTGATTACTTGAAATACTGTTTGGACCAGAGGAAAAAGAAGAATACTTATGTGGAAACTGAATGAAAATAATATATAATTTTTCTTTGGAACATATAACACATTTCTCTACTTTGTAGCCAATAAATATCAGCAAATATGGACATTACAAGGTCAACAATAGTCCCAAAATCAACACCTACTTCCAAGAACTTGAATCGTGATGGACCAGTAAAAATCTGACATCATGCACGTTTTAACAGAATACCAATAGGGGGATTAGTCTAATTTGATTGTTTACTATTATCAGTGCGATCATGATTGTTTCAAAGTTTGGGACCAATGATTTGATTGGAGTGTTTAATTCCGTTAATACACTTATTATTTGATAATATAAATGTTAAAATAAGAGTGAGAGGCAATTTATTACATAGGCTCCGAAACTACTGGACCGATTTGATTTTTTTTTACCGAGTAGATGAACCGACTTTCTGAGATGAACATAGACTATAGAATTTTTATTAACCCTGTGCGAAGCCCAGGCGGGCTGATAGTACATTATAACTCTAAACATTCGTTTAATTTAACTTTTGACCAAAGACATTAAAACTATGATTATTTTCTTCCTAAATAGAGTAAGACTATCTCTAAGTCAGTTAAAAATGAACAACATTTAAACGGTTGTCATGGAGTCTTTCTACAATTTGCTCTCCAATTTCATCTACTTATTATTTTTTATTTAATCTCGCCAAAAATAGTTCCAATTCGTCGCGGGTCCAGCGATGGTGACTCATAGTCAAGTAAAGCACACAGCATTATAAAACCGAGCCACTAGGAAACCGCATCTTTACCGCAAAATAATGTGCCGCCATCATAACTGGACTTGTACTTTCCTGTCTCATTATATTTATACGTGGTGACGATTTTTACAAGCTTTTATTTAACTTGACGTCGTTCTTTTGTTAGCGTGGGATTTGCAAGCTTCCTGCTATGCGAGTAAATTCACTCTACTCGTATCTTACAGAGTTGAAATATACTTATTGGTGAAGTACTTTTTATGTTATTGCATATTTATCATCCAAAATTATGAATACATAAATATTAAATAAATATATATATAATCACACAGATTGAGTTAACCACAAACTAAGTTCGAAACTTTTATACTATACTAGTAGTAGTTTAGTAGTAAAGTCTTAAACTAACTCGACGATGACCTCTTAGGCAGCGGCCAGCCACGTTAACCGCTACACCACGGCGATCGTCATCTAAATATGCGTGGTTTTGTCCAGGATTGGCTTCCAACGAGAGAACACTTTAACTTCAGATTTTATTAAGAACATGTAATGCACACACGTATTATATTACTAAGATAAATACCTAATATATTTTAAAGCATTGTATTTTGACATGTTTATACTATAATTTAGACAATATCCCGATGGTTTTCTAGGTAGATACTTAAAATATCTATGTAAATTGTAAAGCTTGCTAATGAATAGTATTTGGTACAACTTAAACCAACTTTACTACGCTTAGTAAGTACTGTTAGTATAAGTTCAAAACCACCTAGGCTATAGATCATTCCGTAACTATATTTAAACTTGTTCTTTCTGAATTTCCGAAAAAAACAGAAAATTCAACAAAAGATTAGCTAACACTTTATTGTTCGTTAATCTTTCTTTTACTCTTACACCAGACAAAGATAGTTAATAATATGTTCTCTGAGGAAGCGCAAAACAATAGCATATTGTATAATACGGTACTTTGATCATCTGATTTGATGAGAACTGACAATGGCTGTTACAACGATGACATGTTGATATCAAGTCAGATTTAAACGATCGTCATACTTTGATGAGGTTAGGTCAAAAGGCGGGAAATACAAGCTATATTTAATACTACAAAAGTTGCTATACCAATTTAATATGCAAATAAAAATGGTATGTAGCAACAAGCTGGTGCGGCAAACATTATTTTTATGGCTACGATGTATTTTCTATCTAACGAATATATTAATACGGAATATTTCAGAAAAATCAATAGATCATTTACTTCTGAGTGCGACTACTATTATATTATACTAATAGTCATTTGCATATATTTTTATATACATATAATTGTTAGTTTGTAAGTGATGTGTCAAATGAAAAGGCAATAATGTTCAACCTTAATCAGCTATTATTGGATTCTTATCGGCTTTTTTTAATGTTTCGTGATGGCTGACCCACTCGTCAACTCGTGAACGGTTGCTGCCATCAGACTTTATTGGACTCACTTCATATATTTTCATTGTGGAAAATCTTTAGTTAGTTTCATACATTTTGCAAATATATATTTAATTATTCACTTGAATAATCAGTTTTGGAAGACTTTTCACATAGTAGTAGTTTTAACGGACCCCAAACTAGATGAGCCGACCCGCTGACCCCGCTCATACGTACCGTTCTAATACCGTAATGTTATTTAACAATACCGACATTTTGGCCAAATGAGATAAAATGGCCGACATCTTTGCGTCGCGGGAAAATTAATTCTGTGTTAAGTGCCGCTTTGAATGAACGTCTGTCTGTGTGTAATTGTGAGATTAAATGCGACTTAGGCTTGCTTGCTTTTAAGTGAGTGGTTAACTTAGTACTTATTTAATTTTTTTTCATATATTAATGCCATATAGAAACATCAATTGAGTTTATTGTCAAATAGAAGGTCATATATTAAAACGAAAGTGCTTATTTTAATTATGTATTCCTTTCATAGATAAGGAAAACAATAAGAACATCACTATTTGTCGATTTTAAAAGAAAAAATTATAAAGTTTTTGTTTTCTTTTTTTTATCGTATATATTTTCGTGCTATTTGAATATCGAATACAGCCGCCTGAACAGCCAGTATTTACGTCAGACAAGCAGCGGCTGTAGGAAGTTCAAAGGCTAGAAATAAATCATTGGAGCCCCTATCAACAATGGCTGCGCTCCAATGTGAATGCACTTGACTACAGCCGTGGGAATAACGGGTTGCACTGCTTGCCCATGAGTAAATACTTGAAGGAAATCGTCTTTATACCACAAAAAAAACATTAATATAAATATTTTTTTTTTTTAATAATGTGAAATTGCTTCATTAATTTCAAGTAATACATACATTTTAAGGCATAGCCACCATAAATTTTTTTCGAAGATAATTAGGTAGTATATGTTTAAATAACAGGAACAAATAAGATGTGCTTAATTCGAGGGACAGCTGGCAAATATTTGTGAAACAAACGTAAACATGTTTTGATAATTTCAGGTTAAATTTACCGTTACGTGGTCATTTATAAGGAAGCTGATATACCACATTAAATCTATCTCGTCGAAAATAGTATACGGAAAATGTAGAGTAGGAAGACGAAATATGTTATGGCTTAGAAACATCAGACAGTGGATGGATGTCAAATAAGTTGTACAATTATTCGAAATAGCTCTGAATAAAACCAAATTTAAGAAACTGACGGCCAACTTTTAGTATTGAATAAATATATAAAAAAGAAGAATACTGCTTTACTTCTTCTAGCTGTGTTGATTTTGTTTGGGGGAAAATAAGTGCAATGTGTCTTTCTTAAGTTTGAAAATTGATGCCAATTTCATCTGGCCATATTGGAAAAAATATCTGTATTTATTCATGTGGCTTTCTCTGCTCGGGCCGAGCAATAAATCATGTATTTGTGAAACGGTTGGTCTGTTTTATGCGGTTACATTATGCATCTGCAAGTTTAATTGTATGCATTTTTAATATTCTAGGAAGGTATATGTACTTTTAGGTTATTTTAAAATTTTACTTCAAATATTTAAAGTTTACTCCATAAAGCAGACATAATTACGCTCTACATCAAATAAAAAAAAAAAAAAACTAAACATAGTTNNATACTCAATTTTAAAAATCATTTTGAAAATTACGTTACTAAATAAGTAAACGTTAGATTATATGCATATTAGATGCATTAATTTGGCAGAATAACAAGCTGATAATATAAAAAAACTGATAAATTACCATAAAACTACAGTTTCCCAGCACCTTTTCCATTTCACTGTAAATCAAGTGTAATGTAAGCTGTCCTACGTAGAGCCCACACTTGAATACTTCCACTATTAAACATATTTACTACTTCTTGCCCGCAGCTTCGAGCGCGTGAATGTCCTTTTTCCAATCACAAATGTTCGTGTATTTTCCCATTTCCATGAGAATTTTGCAAAATTCCCACGCAACATTTGAATTTTTTGATAAGTGAGTCAGTTAGTGACAT
>JADGIL010009230.1:563-11733 GCA_020352625.1 Cactoblastis cactorum | reverse complement strand
TGGCACCATACCACTACTAGTTTTGATTTGCTTGGGTGCTAGATGTTTATCTATATAATTTGTCTGTAAAATATATTATCGTTGAATTAGTATCCCATAACACAAGCTTGATGTGTTCCTATATTTTTATTTAATTACAATATATTTTTTTCTCAGCTCACCTGATGCAGCAGCTGGACGATTATATGTCAGCTCTACCGAAAGTGAGGATAGTGCGGGCAACTCGGCGCGAAGGTCTGATCAGGGCGCGGTTGCTGGGCGCGCGCTACGTCACCGCGCCGGTTTTGACGTATCTGGACAGCCACTGTGAATGTACTGAAGGTTAGTTCTAGCACAGATAGACCAGATTATTCGTAATTTTTCTCATTATCGATGTATTGCAATGTCATAAACTACGGCACAATTTGGTAATAATCTTCATGATGATGACTCGTCTGATTAGACATCCAATAGTTATAAAAACAAACACAAGTGTTTGTTTATTGCGCATAAAAAATGTGTTTTTAAATATTACTATATTTTCAGGATGGCTTGAACCGCTATTGGATAGAATTGCACGAAACAAAACGACAGTAGTCTGCCCTGTCATTGACGTCATCGACGACAATACCCTGGAATACCACTACAGGGACTCATCGTCAGTGAACGTTGGTGGATTCGATTGGAACCTGCAATTCAATTGGCATCCTGTACCAGCGAGGGAGCGAGCGAGACACCAACACACAGCCGAGCCTGTTTGGTCGCCGACAATGGCCGGTGGCCTGTTCGCTATCGACAAAGAATTCTTCGAACGTTTGGGAACTTACGACAGCGGCTTCGACATATGGGGCGGGGAGAATCTAGAACTGTCGTTCAAGACCTGGATGTGTGGCGGAACACTTGAAATAGTGCCGTGCTCGCATGTCGGTCATATATTCAGGAAACGTTCGCCTTACAAATGGAAAACTGGCGTCAATGTACTGAAGAAAAATTCCGTTCGATTGGCTGAGGTAAATCTTCTACGTTACAATTATGTTATCTTTAATTACGTTCAATGAAGACATTTTTATTTTTGCCAATTTGTGTAAATTTTCTTTATCCGATAAGTCACAACTACTTTCTATTGGGTTTAAGGTTTGGTTGGACGACTACGCTAAGTACTACTATCAACGTGTTGGCAACGATAAAGGGGATTTCGGAGACATCACTAGCAGGAAAAAGCTAAGGGAGAAACTGGGTTGCAAATCTTTTGATTGGTACTTGAAAAATATTTACCCCGAGTTGTTTATCCCTGGGGAATCTGTTGCTCATGGAGAGGTTCGTATGTTTATATGTATACTTAACTAGTTTATAATATATCTAAGGATAAATTAAGTATTTTGTGACCAAAATGTCACAATAAAACGTATTAATGAGTGCATATCTAAAGTGTTGTTGCAAATTGTTACCTGTACAGATCCGAAATGTCGCCTTCCAAAAGATATGTTTGGACTCGCCGACCCGCAAGTCTGACCACCACAAAGCAGTGGGATTGTATCCGTGTCACCGGCAGGGTGGAAATCAGGTCTTT
This sequence comes from Cactoblastis cactorum, assembly GCA_020352625.1. Classification (NCBI taxonomy): domain Eukaryota; kingdom Metazoa; phylum Arthropoda; class Insecta; order Lepidoptera; family Pyralidae; genus Cactoblastis; species Cactoblastis cactorum. The sequence goes on along the minus strand of JADGIL010009230.1, from coordinate 10,184 downwards.
TATTGTTCGCAATTCCAGAAGCAGCGGCAGTACCATTTTGCTGGAGTCGACAATCAAGTCTCGTTGTCTTTCGTCATTTGCACTCTTTACAGCACTTTAGTTAGCCCTTCACGCACTAGCACGTTTACTATAAAATACTTTGTATTTGTGTTAGATACGAAACTATGCGTTCTTTAGACGTATGTGTCTTGACGGCGACGACGATGTCAACCCAGATTTTGAAACTAAAGTATACCCGCAACGATGTCATCAAAACCATGTGAATCAGGTATCTCCAATGTTCGTTTGGAGTGCATACAGACTTGGATTATTGTAGATACATTCCCAGTTTTGGGTCCAACTTATTCTTATATGAGGAATAAGTGAAGTTGTTATCCTGTTTCATTGCTATTTTATTATAATTTCATTTAATTCGCATTGTCGTTTGAAAGAGAAAATTTATTGCTACTCCGTATTGATCATTTTCTAGTTCATCTTCCTTGATTCTTGAAATGTATTATTTAAAATTACAAAATTTACTCCATTTATGTTATTTAAATCAAACGATAGTGCTGAATGATCACGCTTGCTTTTGGCACGCCTTTTTAACTAATGGATGGCATCAGATCGCGAATGAATGGTCATCAATGTGCATCGACTCAGCGGACCCGGACCCCGACAACGTGACAAAGTCCATCAACGTCTGGCCATGCCATGGAGAGTACGGCAATCAGGTTTGTCTTAGCACTTCCTTCGTATATATGCTTACGCTTTCATCCATTAGAGGGTAGTTGGTGAAAATCGTATGATGGTAAGTTGAACGTACGCTGCGTTGAGCGTGTTCCTTGCGCGTTTAAGAGTGTCTCAGTCATACATAGAGGTACATATTGCGTGCAACAAATGTAGCATACGCCTCGGATTATATGTATATTTGTAATACATAAACCTGTGTGAGACAACCTGTGTGAACACGCGTCTATAGATCACGCACTAAGCAGCAAACGTTGGCATAATTCGTATAAGTGCTACCAATTCGAATTTCAATATTCTGGTTGACTAGATTAATAACGTAGTTAGACTAATCGACTGAGAAGTTAGAATGAAGCCTTCTGCGTTACACGAAGTTAAAATTTTAAAATTGGCATTGCTATTTGTATTTTTCTATGATAAATAATTGTTAGTATAAATTATTTAGTGAATTGGCAGCACTTTTGATGGACGTATGAATAGTTAATCAGAACAAAAAAAACTATCAACAAATTTATCATAAATGTTTTGCTATAATGAAATGATTTAAAAAAACATAAATTTTCTCTGGTCTGATTGACTATTGCTCTATGTCGGTTCATGTGACTAATATTAACAGACATTAGCTTGGTGAGAAGGTGTAGTTTTTGCTCCTAACGCTGTAAATTTAATAACATCACGCATCTACTATTCTCCATGACGAAAGGGACAGGTTTTTTTAATAAAATTATAGTTATTGTCATTATGTCGAATAGCCTAATCGAAATTTTTATTTTTCATCCCAGAGATTTGGTACTGCCGCTACAACTTAGTTCTAAGTTTCTTGTCTTGTGTGTTTATGATTTTTTTTTTACTTTTGATGTGTTTTTTTTTGGTACGGTGGTGGTAATTATATTATACAATTAATTATATTTTATAAAATTAATTGCTTTCAGGTTATTGTTATTATTTAAAACTTAAATTGTGTGTTCTTTTTTGTGTAAATTATGGTGTAGGTAATCAGTCCGATGTCAATTATATTTGTAAATTTATTATTGTGCCTCGATTATGGGCATCTTTTTTTTCGTTTTGTAGGCATCTATCTAATTGTTGTCAATCCAAAAAATATAAAAATTTTGTAATTCATGCATAAACAGATGTAAATGAATGATACGAGTTCTTCTGTGAGTTCTTTAATGAGAGAGTTCTTAATTATTAATATGTTTTCGACAATTTTTCAGTATTGGATGTACTCGAAGAACGGGGAAATCCGTAGAGACGAGACTTGTCTTGATTATTCAGGACATGACGTCGTGTTGTATCCTTGCCACGGTGCTAAAGGGAACCAGTTGTGGCTGTATGATAGTTCGGTAAGTGTTTAAAATATTTTTTTTGGCAAATATACATTTTGGCAAAGATAATATTGCATAAATATATTTATTACCCATTAGCACTACAATATTAAAATTCCGTGTAAACTTTTAAAATTGTTTGTACAAACTTCTCATTAGAAATGTAATATTTGAAAAAGGTACATTAAGTCAGAATATAACTGTTTTTAACTATTTCAGAATAAGCTTATAAAGCACGGCTCAAGTGAAAAGTGCATGGCGATATCGCGCAACAAGGACAAAATTGTCATGGAGACGTGCAATGAGCTGGAGATGAGGCAGATGTGGAACATGGAGAACTTCCGCCCTGAGAGACTTTCTCCGGATCTGATGCAAGAGTAGCCGGAGGCCTATGATGAAATCCTGTTCATCTAAGAGACAGAGACTCCTAGTGTTGACAAATCACTCGTTTTTGAATGCAATGTGTGCTTAGTGTTTGTGATTAAAATTGCACAGGACTTGACCCTTCGGGGAGATTATGAGGCTAATTGCGATGATATTGATACCATTCAGAAATAAAATGTCGTTGAATGATGAATCTAATGACCCAAAAATAGGCATCGCCAAGACGCGCGACTCCAAGACTGGTCGTCGTTTAAATTGTGTCCGCAAAATTCCAATGGATAATTTAATAGACTTTTCTGCTAATTAATATCTTTATTGTAAACTTACTGATGTTTTAATTACCATAAAAGATGATAAGCTATTGAATTAGGACATTCTTGATCGTCTTATATCTATAAAGAGACAATGTTAACTGTACAAGTAATATCGGTGACGCTTTTTACCTCGAATCTTAGCCCGAGAGTTGTAAAAAGAGGCCATTTATGTATAGATGATAAGGCTGCTGATAAATATAAAAAAAAAGAATTATCTAGATGTATAATAATTTCAATTGCCAGCTTCTGTAGAAGTTAGTAATATTGTAGAAACATTAATTAGTAACGTCACTCGTTAACCCCGCCACGATTGGGCCTAATGTGTCTAGGGACTGAATTTCTAAATTCGTCAATCAATTATTCGTTACACGTGTTCTGTTAATAATTTGGAGAATTTTAACGTTAATTGAAATTGAGCGTGTTTATCTTCAGCTGTGAGCAAAACGTACCTATTTAGGGTACGTTGGTTATATTTATAATACCTACTCCAGATATTTTTAGTCTATTTATTAATGGACTAAAAATATCTGTAATGTTTAAAATAAACTATTTTTTATTTTCCGTTACTGGAATTTTTATAGATAACTCCAATTTTAGAACACAAGGTTTAAATTTTTAACTTTGTAATCAATAATTATATTTTTTTTTTTTGTAAACTGACTAATTATTAATCGGGATACAAATAATTGTTAGGCAATTATTTTGTTACGATATTAATGTGAATAGACTTTCTTGCTCTGTTTTAGTGAAATAAAGATCATTGTGAATCTTTGTTATAAAATTCCTGTATTTTAGAAGACTTCTGACCTTTCTTTTTATTTCATGTGTAGCTTCGGTAAATGCAAAGACATTTTTCATTACAAAATTACTTGTTATTCCATGAAAATATAAAAAAAAATTATACGTAATGAAATTTTATTTTCTGACAGGTTTCAGAAATTTCAATAAATTGTAGGTCGCACATATTTTTTTATTTGTATAATGCGCTTACTGTAAAATAAATATTCACGGAATTTGAGGATTATGTTTTCGGTTTTGTTTTTTTCTGAATTTTAGGTAATTTTAATTTACGTTATCCAAAAATGTGGTGTATAAAAATTTGAATTTGTATTTAAATAGTATTCTGTATCGAGTATTATCTATCTATGGTTTAGCTGTAACACATACTGGTCTGTACATATCTATTTTACATATGATTATTATTAAAATACTTATAAATTTATAATAATAATAATATATTATGAATAATAATAATAATAATAATATATTATGAATAATATATTATGAATAATATTGCGGTGTTCGATGGTGTTTAGAATTATAACGCAATCATTGTGATTTACTTTAAAACATGTATGTATAATAATTAGTCATTTTGACTTCAACTAGATACGTATTCTAGAAAAATAATTGTATAGAATAGCTAGATATAAAAAATCAATTTTTATTTTATTATTTTCAATATTGGTCTATGATTTTTTGTTGAAATTGTCGTGTTTTTAACGAATTTATGTTTGTTTTTGTTTGAATTCATAACTAAAGATATTTAAATCGAATGTGACTGAATTATAGAATTTATATTCTTCTCTAGTGAATGCTGTTTGTAACGTAAGGTAATTTTTTTCAATAATATTTAGGTAAATTTAAAGGATTTTTACGTCTGTATGACTAACGGATTTATTTTATTTAGATATAATTAATTCCATTTACGTAAAATATTCCAAGTTTAATTAGATAGTCATCTTATGTTGTATCAAGCCATTTATTTTAGGATGAACTTGTTCTTGAAAAACCTTTACATTCCTCGAATGTGATTTTGTTTGTTTATTGCATTAAATTTGACAAAATGGCAGTAAACTGTATGGCAAATTAGCCTTTATATTCATAGTTACTACGTCTACTTTAGTATCCATAGTATCCAAAAAGATTGCTATGTGCCGTGAGTTGAAATAATTTATCTCTTTTTTTTTTCGAAAATTTTAAATTAACTTATCCATGTAGGATTTACTGGTCTATCAAGCACTAGGTATTCATAAATTTTATTTTAGAAAAATACTTCGAGTTGATGTGCACTCATATATTTTATTTTGACACTTATATTTTCTAATAGGTGCTCAAGTTTCTAACTGAAACCGTTTGAATTAGTTTATAAAAAATTATACAAAGAAGTACCTAATTTTGAGTATTGGTTTTTGTTCTAACGAAATAGCTGAAAGTTTTAAAATATTGTAGTTTGTTACGATAAAAACTAAGAAACATTTTCACATCCATGGTTTTTTTTTCTCATTACATTTTGAAAAAAGAATTACATAAATTATACGTGTTTTTACTTGATTTATGTATATCCAAATCGTCTCGGTTTAGTTTGAATTCATTTGCTTTTTTTCCTGATCCAGTTACATTTATTTTGAATGTTGACAATTGTATAAAATTTGTAGTTAATATCGTCGATGTAGGAATATTAAATGTGCCTTATATCAAAACATAGGTTATATTTGAATGTTGAAATTTCTGTATATAATGCGGTGTCACTTGTATTATACATAGCATAGTAAATAGATGGCGATAAATTTGTAAAATAAAGCATTATGTTGGATTTGTACAGTGCGTTTGTTTTATTTCAAACTAGCTAATGCCCGCGACTTCGTCCGACCAATGGATACTATAATAGCCTCTGGCTTGGTTACAATAAATGATATCCCTCGGGAACCGTACATTTTTCCGGGATAAAAAGTTGTCTGTCTTTTAATCTAGGTCATAGTCCATCGCTGTGCCAAATTTCATCCAGATCTGTTTGGTAGTTTTTCTGTGATGCGCGTACAAACATACAGACAGACAGATAAAAATTCTAAAAACATTCGTTTTAGCTTCTATAAGTCCTATAAAGAGCCCCTATATATTTTTTTATTAAATATCTCCCATGTACAGACATAGCTCAGTTCCAATTACAGTACAGACATAGATCATCTATAAATATTATATGTATAGATGATCATCCTTCTTCTATACTTTTGAAGATGAATAAAACCAGTAGCGGCGCAAGGTCTAGAAAAAATGTTGGGAAGGTACGTTTCGCGAGGCCCTCTGATAGTGTGAGTAGAAGGGGTTTTAAATAAGATGCACTTAAAATTGCTAAAGGATTAGCTTACGTATTAATTTTTAAAAACACGTTGTGTACATTTAAAAAAATAATTCGGATTTGAGTCGCGAGGCCCGCTAAACCGCGAGGCCGGCCTAACGCCGCCTCTAAATAAAACCGAGCAACCGCGAGTTAAATTCCCGGAGAGTGTGAATCATCTATACTAATGTTATAAATATGAAAGTGTGTTCTGTCTGTCTGTCTGTCCGTCCGTCCATCCGTCCGTCTGTCCGTACGTCGTAAAAAAAAAACGTATTGTTGTATGGGATCCCATTTTATAAATATTAATTTTATTTTGTTTTTTGTATTAAAAAGAACAAAAATACATCATCTGTTAAAATTTCAACTAGACAGTTGCTATGCTATCACGATTCGTAAGATACAGCCTAGTGGCATCCGGACAGACAGACGGACAGCAGTCTTAGTACTAGAAACCCGTTTGACTAATAAAGTCATTTTTTTTATGAAAGACAGAGGCTAACGAGCACGACGGGTCACGTGATGTTAAGTAATCACCGCCGCCCATAGACACCTGCAACACCCGCGGGGTCACAGAAGACTTACCTTAAAACTTAACCGGCAATTTATACAATATATCACTCAACGGTACGGAACCATGATAGTCAGTTTCGCGTTGTTCATTAGCTTAAATCTGTTGGAGTTTGGGATTAGATTCGTCTTGGACGAACTTTTTTTCAGCATCCTTATAGTGACACGACACAAGGCACCTTTTAAGGGACGTCCACTTTTATTAGCAGGGATGAGTGTATATGAAACCCTCTCACCCCGACATGTGACGTCGTGGTTTGGAAAAGTTGACAGAGGGAGTTAACATCACGTGATATTAAGTGATCACCGCCGCCCATAGAAAACTGCAACACCCGCGGGGTCACAGAAGGGTTGAGGGCGGAAAAGATGGACCTCCGGCTCTCCCACTCACCGGACGGAGCATGGCGGCTGATAGCCGCCATTCAGGCGTCGGCCTTCTGTGGGAGTGTGGTATTGCCCCGGACGAGTCGGCCCATTCATGCTGCAGGCTAAAAAGCATGCAGCAGGCTCATACCACTACGAATTATGTTATGTATTATTATTAAATAAAAATAATAAAGCGGTATTTATTTATTTTCATCAATCCATTCCGCCGAGTTGCCATTATCTTCATAAACAATACCATAAATCTTGGTGTCTGAACTCCAACAAACCACCATATTATAAATCAATTAACAAACACGTAAACGTTTATGTTACGACTAAAGTTTGTGCGTAAACGTTAACCCTCCGTTAAACTGTAACAAGAATCAGCTTTCAGTTTAATAAATTTGTTGCGGTGTCTCTAGACCCAATATTTCTAAATAAATAGTGGTCGCGCCTGGTCGTCGGCTCCCGCCCCGCTGCGCCTCATGCGTCGCGACCTTATATAGGGTTGTCCAGAGCAGAGTGACACGTTTCAAATTTGAATACCGGGCCCGCGCCGCGCCTGGTCGTGGTTGGCAGGAAGAGGAATGGTAGGGGGTAGTATGCCATTTGATATTGCCTTCATTGTTCAGTCGCCATTGAGCGTTGGACCGTACAACAGCGTGTTTTCTGTGTTCGTAGTTATTACAAGACAAATTCAGTGACGGAAACGCAGCGTCGTTTTAGACGGCATTTCGATGTTGGTCGACATGGTCACGTACCACTTCGGAATACCATACTGGCTTGGGTAAGGAAATTTGAAGAATCTGGCAGTGTGTTAGACGTGAAGCATGGAGCTTTACGTACAGTCCGGACGCCAGAGAATCTGCAGACATTTTCTCACGGGTCCAGCGCTAAGTAGGTTTTTACTCTGCAGCGGCTGCTGACGGGATCTCGTGCCTACTGCTAACTCGCGACCTCTATCTACCTCCTTTTCATTATATAAAAATTTCGAATGCAACTGTTATTAACTGCTTATTAAATATTGTCATTTTTTCAAATTCGGTATTTAAATTCTCTCCTTACACTTCCCTCTAGCAGGAAAACGCTATACGACGAAAAAAGCTACAGGAAATAATCTGCAGGAATTTTATTTACTAAATAGATGACACTTTTTATTCTCATTTAATTTTTACTTGTTTATTTTTAATTATTTAATTTTATTTTTGTCGTTATATTGCATACATAATAAAGAAAAAAGAACATGAATTTGCTTGTATATACTTATTCTCAGTTTAATTTATTTATTTTGCTATGCCCTTACAGGGTTCATGCCTGAACCTATATACTCTTTACACCAAATGTACACCCTTGGTTAAACGCATGAGATGCAATAATGTTTGATTTTGAGTTTTAGAAGTACACTTAACTGACGATGGTGCATAAAACATTGATGAATGTGGAGGAAGAGAAGGAAGTATGTCAGAACCATAGTAAGTCCTTTTAGTTTCTGCCTATTCTTATGGGAAAAAGTCGCGATCATAATATATGTACATACATTGTATGGGTATGAACAATTTACTACTATATATTTAAGACTAGCTAATGCCCGCAATATCGGCGTAGTCCATCGTTTTGCCAAATTTCATCCAAATCCGTTGGGTAGTTTTTTTGATGCGCGTACAAACATACAGACAGACACAAATTCTATAAAGAGCTTCTATAGATGTTTTTATTAAATATCTCCCATGTACAGACATAGCTCAATTACAATTTTATTATATGTATAGATAAAGTGCATTGGTCATACCCATTTTAAAAGGCTGCATAGAAAATATGTAAAATAACATTTGTATTTTTTAGATATTGTATATACAAAAAAAAAATAGAAATACTTTTAATATCCCCGTTTAGCTTTGAATGTTAACAAAAAAAAAACTCCGGTAAACTCAGCTCGTTATAAACTCTAATGGCGAACTCTCGAAATATCTTCCTTTAAAGAGGCACAGAAAAATAAAAGCTATTTTAAATCCTCATAATTATCTTTAAATCTAGGGTTACCATTTTAATTAATCTGCTCCATATTTTTTGTTATTTGAATACACACAATCAATTTGTAATAAAATCAAAATGTAGTAAAATATTGAAAGATAATTCTTACTTATGTAATAAAAAAAATAACATTTATTTGTACTGTTTCCACATAATTTCAGTTTCAAATTTTAGTTAACAATAATTAATCATAAGTTTTGTCAGAAATACTTAAGTCGTCTAAAGAAGTATATTGTGAATTATTTACTGACCTTAGGGTCAGTAACCTGTACTTGTCTATTGTTCTCCTGTCTTTACTTACAGTTATATAAAATAAATATTTTTATTATACATTCTTTAAAAAATATGTTTCGGTATGTAAAATTTTTTATTTTTTATTTTATTTTATACTACTACCTTCTCGTGATAATAATTAACACAACTAAAAAAAATTATCGAAATTGTTCCACCTGTGTTGCAATAACTAAGGGACTTTTCCCTTGGTCATCGCATCACATAAATATTAATGTTTATATTACATACATTTAATTTTAAGTTAATAAAATATCATTTGACATGAAAAAATCTCTTATACGAACCTCAACAATGTTTTTTGTCTTCAATAAATGAAAGTCAAATAATAATAACCTTTTTAAATAGCAATTAAAACCTTAGGAATTCCTCCTTTTTAACTCTGAATAGACAACCCTACACCAAACCGAGATCATTTCCTCAAAGCGTTGAACAAACAAGATAGGGTGCGAGGGCGCGAAAGAAGTTGATTTTGCATTATATTTATTGT
>JADGIL010009214.1:20557-31299 GCA_020352625.1 Cactoblastis cactorum | reverse complement strand
ATCTAAGTTTGAGACTTGTATTTTGGTATACTAACTCAACGTTACTTTATTTTTTTTTAAATACATATGTTTTTAGTTAACCATACTATACCCTGGTAAGAAAAATATTATCTTCCATCATGACTTGAATGAAAAGAATGAATTTGCCACTGCGCTAATAATGTGTCAAAGATATTTTGCAAGCATGGTACAAATTCTATATAAATAAATTCTTATGTTTTTTTTATTTTGAATAAAAACAACAACATTTTCCATACTAATATGTAATATATACATTTACCAAGATTTTACCAAATATTACCAAATTTTATGTCTGTTAATAACATTTGCTTCTGGTTAGACCAGGTGAACAGATTTTGATAAAATTTGGATAAGTTAAGAGACATGGGCTTTGAGCCCAAAAGGTAAGTTTTCTTTTCCTAATGAAATAAATAAAATTGTATATTTTAAAAAACTTAACAAAAGTGTTAATTTAATATAACTGTCAGTTGATTGACATAACTGTCAATTGATTGAAATTACTGTCAGTTGATTGACATAACTGTCAGTTGATATACATAACTGTCAGTTGATTTACATAGCTGTCAATTGATTGACAAAACTGTCAGTCATATTTATGTTTGTCGGGTCAGTTAGATTATCTACTATAAACTCCATTATTTTCCAAGCTCTTGTTTGGGCCATGTCGTATCTGCATTCAGTAGTTTCTCCTTGGAAACGAGAGTAGATAAGTAAAATAACAACCTATTTATTGGCCTTAGACCTTTATCATATAAATGGCAAAACACAATATTTATACGTAAACTAATTGCCGCCAGCGGGTACGCCCGACTTTATGAGATCCTACGGGATTATTTCTCTTAATTTCTTAGTTCTGCTTTTTACGACGATTGTGACTTATTACGACTGGTTTATTATTATTTTATAGTCCCATAGGGTAAAATAACCACAATAAACGAACTCATGAATTGGAAATAATAGCCCAGAATTATAAATAATACAGGGACTAACAAGTTAGTCCTAAAGTACTGTTCGAGAATTGTCTCGTAGGAAACTTAGGTACGTTAGGTATATTTTACAACAAATATATAGATAAACATCCAAGGCAAACCTTATTTTATATATAATATCCAAGTACTGATGGTAATAATGAGTAAAAGGTACCAATGTTTTATAACTAACTTATTCAGGGAATCTGTTTTTGATTGTCTTAAGTATGAAACTTTTATAGATGCCCAGTAAAATTATTAAACTTTTACTAATTTTTAATGGTATTTTTTAATGACTTTTTAACGAATATACACCACTATATATATTTATTTCCAAGAAATATATATAGTGGTGTTGGGTGTCCTCATTGGGTTGCGATTGGTCACCTAATTTCAATATCAACGTAATGTTATAGTATATTGATACGAGAAGTAGACCGCTAAGACCTTACTATTAAATATTTATCACTTACCTTCAGAATCGGTTCTCTTCTCAGGAAGTTCCTAGAGATATGCTACTGGTTTCCGCTGTTGGCTGATGGTGGAGGATGTTGATAAAGTATCAGTTTTGCCAATATTATTGTCCATATAGTCCACACACAACATTATATCAGACACATAAGGTTCAGGCTATTGTTCTAGAAATGTTCAGAAATCACTATAATAAATTCGATATCCGTAATTACTTCTGACAAATGAACACTTAACTATAATAGATGGAAATAATCCATGCATTAGGAGATCACGGGCAAGTCAGAGTCATGATACAAGGAAATCCGGATAGAAATCCATTGCACTCAGACGTACCGAGCAAAAAAGGGTGCATTGATGCGATTGTCAATTGTAACTGAATTAGTAGGTAGTTTAATAAAAATAAGTACGCCAACCGAGTGAGACATTTACTCTATTACTTGATAATTCAAATGACAAAGCATGCCAGGTGCAATTAGCGGTCACTACTTATATCAAGGCAGACGTTGTTGTTGGTTGTGTCCTTTATGCATTTTTAGCAAAATGTCATTTAGCCCGAAGCGATTGACTACTTTTTTATTTTAATTTCATTCATATTAGGGTTGTTTCTTGTTTTGTTTATTGATTACAGAATTGAATCCGTCTGTTTTAAGTAAGACATCTGAAATTTTGAATGTACGAGTTACTAATAGCAAAACAAATATTTATTTAAATTTTGTCACGATCCCTAATATGGCCGACTAAATGTCCTGCGAGCGAAGCTGCGGGCAAAAGCTAGTATGTACTAAAATATAATAAAAGGATTTTAGATGGGGTCTGTTTCACTGGAGTCCAAGGATACATAAATACTTTATTTTTTCCTCCACATATAAAAATTACAGACAAATTGATATCCGTTGCTTTGATTCTACAATTACGCAAATAAACATATAAATAATTATGTTTTGTGCGTGTTTTTGTGGTACTAAATTATGCAATTGACTGTACTTTAATATATTAACCGATAATATAAAGGGTTAGTTATTTTAAATATGGGTAAAGAGTGAAATCAAAAATGCAAACTTCAATTTATTGTTATTTAATTCATTTTGACAAGGTAAATCGGTGACCTTTGAACGACTAAAATGTATCAAAAGTACAAAAGATAAAAGTAATAATCTCTAGTACTTATTCACACTATGTTAAGTAGCATCTCTTGTCAGCATTTGGTACGAGTATTGTAACGGCTAATGTATTTATTCTTCGATCAACAATAACGAACTAGATTCACAATTCCAAACAAAATCAAGCAAAAATCGTCCTCACTTCAATAAAAATGACAACTACTATGATTATTTTGACATAATTCCATTTCCAGAATCGTGTATTAAAAAATAAGTTTTAATGTGTGCAAGTTGAAACCATCTCAAACTAACGAGACTAGGTTTTTACTCACTCATACGAAGACTGTTCATGTATAAGGGATGAGCAGTGTTTTGCTGAAGACTCTTTTTAGCAGGATTATGAGTCTAGTTGTTTATCGTACGTCGATGGTTTTATTCATAAAAAATACCATATTATTATAACAGTGTCCAATTGATAAAGAAATGTAATAATTATATCATTGAAAGTTACGCGAGATGACATAATTAGTTTTTACACGGCTAGCTCACGTTAATTTTAGTCGGTAACGCCGACGACCGTTTCGACCTATTCAGAAGGCCATCTTCAGGGCGAGTACTAGGAACGTCGCGGCGCGGTTATCCTTGTGTCGGCGTTACCGACTAAAATTAACGTGAGTTAACCGTGTAAAAACTAAAAATGTAATGATATTTATACGTGTGAAAGGAATCCAAGTAAAAAATTCATAATTGGATTAATAAATTTTGAATTAATTACAGATACAGTGTCACGTCTTTAGGGTGCCCTTTAGGGTTAGACAGAGCCCTAGAGTCTTGAGACCTAAGGGCCTAAAGACTTAGTTAAATAATGAGCCTGTTGAAACGAAAATTTAGATTTAGTTAAAGCAGGTTTAGTGATTTTTACAACCTTCACGGAAAGAGTACCATGGCCCATTCTACATTTTTTCGCTACCAGAAAAGGTTTAATTTAGCTGGAGAAAAAAGTTTAATTTAGCTGGAGTAAAATATAAAATATGTATGTCATTTTTACAAGTTGGTATTTTATTATGAATAAGATGGTAAATTAGCAGAAGTAACTGATAAATAGTACGTAAATTCATTTCATAAATACTGTCAGATTTTATGCACAAAGATAATGGTATGATACCTATTATAAATACTACTACTCACTGGATATTGGATACAATCGAGGAAAGTATATCACGGGAATTAATAAAACTTTTTTTAATCCAGTGACATACTTTCACCATTACAGATGATATAGACGTAGTAAAATGTGATAATTTATACTCGTAACAATAAAAGAGATCTATCTATACTTAAAGGAACGTTTGAACAATACAATTCTTCCAAAGATGCGACACTTCACGAAAATAATGCGAGACTCTTGAGGATTCCAAAATAATAAATAAAATAAAATCACAGATTTAAAATTATCCTTAATTTAGTAATTTGGAGAGCATGATTACATCACTTGTACAATTAATTAATTATTTTTGTATAATTCCTAGTTATTCCATTTAATTTCTAGTTTAAAATCTCAAAATACAATAAAAAATATAATATTCTAATTTGCGTAATATTTTGAAACTTAACAATAATGACGTCATATCCTGCGGAGTCCACTTTGTGACAACAAGACAATTCGACGTCAAAAACGAAATAATTTACGCAACACGCATATACATACATACACATAAAATTCAGAGCATTTAGAAAAACTTTACTAACAGTTTATAAAAATATTTATAATATCTTCAATAAGCAACAAGTTATATTTTTATTGGTAACCGGCGTTTCCTTTCAGACTAATAATACTAATATATTACAATCGATAAAGCAAATGTACAATAATATACAGAAACTTACATTCGTACAGCAGTGCCAAGTCAACAGGCAAATAGTTTAACCAATTTAATTTGTTAATTTTACTGTAAATACATATTTTAAATCTAGCTCGAAAAATGGCTAGCCATCGCTTTTTTATAAGTTTACCCTAGCTAGCAAATTTGGCGGCTAAAGTTCTATGAGTACAAATACTGTGAAAGGATTTAAACCCTGAACAAATTAAATCATGATTTACACTTTCATCGAAATTGGCACCAATTCTATTCAACTATTATTAAGTAATAACTTCGAACACTCTTGGAAAACTAAAATTACTTATTTTATGTCTCCACGACAAGGAATACGTCTTTAAATTCTAATAGCATATTTCTATCGGTAGTGGAAATTCGGTATTGATTCTAACTATACTTATCCTATTTTGATTTGAACAAGGTTTTATTTACATGAGATACATTATCACGTTAATTTTTATATTATAAATTTTTGTTACATCTTAATTTTGCGTATACGATTTGACTGGTGATCAAATAATCACATATTTCACTTATCTTCAAGTATAAAATATCTGCACACACGGAAGTTATGATCTATCAAGTAATAATACCAATTACTGTACAGTAATATTGATACTATTGATAAGGCCATGGTTAAAATTGTTTCCTATAGCGATTCTAAATTCATCGCTTCAGAACGAATCGTTCGGTTTCAGTATTTAACAGATGTTTAATTCACTTTATTCAAAGAAATGCACGTAGTGCATGGACAAGTAAATGTTTACCATCCACAACAATATAATATCAAGTCCCGTAAAATTACACAAATGTCATTTGGATGCTGGACCAGATTATTGTAACTTTGAATAGTGGCCACTATCAGGTGTGGTCCGCGGCCGTAGTAGCGGCGGCGGAACGGCGCGCCGGCGCCACCCGCCCCATAAACGACCTGATCTCCTCGAAGTACGTCTCATCTGGAGACCTCCGGCGCCCATCGTCTCCGTTTTCCGCTTCGTGTTTCTTCAAATGCCGGTCGAGGTTCGTCTGTTGGCCGAAGCAGCGATCGCAGTGACGACATCGAAACGGCCGCTCTTTGTTGTGTATATTCCGTACGTGTCTCTGTAAATTCGATGATATTGAGAACGACCTTTCGCAGTACTTGCATCGGTACGGTTGTTCACCGGTATGAGTCCGTAAGTGTCGCGTTAGGTTCGCACTGCGAGGGAACGCTTTGCCGCAGTAAGAACACGTGTACCGGTCCCTCGCGCGGGGCGCTCCAGGGTTCGGAGGTAACGGTGGTGCTCGAGGCGCGCCCGGTGCCAGCAACGTAGCTGCCGCCGCTGGAAGGAACGGGTATCGGCCGAACGAGGCCGGTAAAGCTAGAGGAAGCCTTCGACAGAACTGCAGAAGCGCCGGATGCGCCGGGTGGGCAGGATGCGTCGGATGCGGCGGAGGAGACGGTATAATGAGGTTGCAGTTTTCATCTTCTAGTCGCTGCGGGCGTTTATGAGTGACTCGGAGATCTAGCGGCTCATCTGTTCGAGGGGAGCCGAGAGGGCTAGAGTGGTGGTCGAGCGGCGAGGGCGGGGGGGAGGCGAGGCGGCGCGGCGCCGCGTGCTTTTCGCGCATGGCGGCCGCCGCGCACGCGCTCATCGGGCTCGTGCGCCACCGACCTGCAACAATACCAAGAAAGCGTTACTTAGGCACTGATCATAGGTACTGATGATCGCAATCAGCTGAAAGAATATGCAAGTTTTGGTCTCAATTTATTTGTTATTATCAAATAATTTCACTTATAATTAAGAAACGAATTCCAGCGAATCCCTAAAAAGACTAAGTCAAGCATCAATTAATTTCAAACATAAATAATTCACACAACTGGGTATTTGTTCAAAGTAAATACAATTACACTCAGCACCCATCCTAAACAATGTAAACGCTCCATCAATCGTCTTCAACCTTGCCTGTTAGCGTAGCAATCAGGTATGCTAAGCGCGTTACGAAAGCGCGGCGGGGGACGCTGATCGATGTCAACGTGCGCCCACGCACCAGACACGCCCACGTGGTTTCGACACAACTGGAGCAGGCTACCGAAACGTCGACGTAAATTATATACAGCGCAGAGGTTTATTTTGTATATGCGGACAGATAAAAACACTGTTTTTGTCATTAAATTTTTGTAATTAGTGATTTTGTATCATTTATTGCATTTATTGATACAGGGAAAACTTAAAATACTTCCTAAATTTTATAGTGACAAGTGTTTAAGCCAGATTTTCTTAGACATACTGTTAAATAATTAACTTTAAATTACCATTCATTTAAAGTTAACGAAGTATTTAATTGAATAACAAAATTTTGCTAGCCAATAAAGTTTGTGATTGTTCGTGTGTAACGATAAGTTAGTATATTGTAATTGAAATTATTCTTATTTAATTATCAAATTACAAGGGGTGATAAATTGTATTAATTTTTTTTTGACAAATTATTGTTATTGAATGTTAATTTACTAGAGAAATTTACACAAGTTCTGTAAGTACCTTTTGTTAAGTTTTAACTATGAAGCGAATTTTATCTGCTACACATAAAGTGTCATTATGGGTCATCATCTGTAAATATTTTAATGTGTTTCGATGTTCAATTTAATCATTAACGTTACTTTATTGGCAGTTCATGTTACCGTAACTATTGGGTACAAATGTGCGGCAGACGTGTTGCGCATGCGCTCTCGTTTGCATAAGGCGGATCATAATAACTGATATTGGTAAATACAGTGCTTATTTGAACAAAGTTTCATTATTTGGACTAGCTCATTGAGGCAAGGTTTTTATAATTAGTTCATTTGGCGGCGTGATGAAAATATGTTAAACAAATGCGAATTCTAAATAAATATTTTCAATAGGTAAGTATGCTTTTTAGGGTTCCTTATTCTTCTGGCTAACCATGACTCAAAAAGAAAAGTGTGGATGTGGCATCGTAGCTCGATTTTTTCATTTGAAAGCAAATTTCATTGAGGTGGTTCTTAGCTACTCGTATCTTAGGTAAAAATCAATTCGACTATTTGAAGAATCCTAGGTCTTTTCCAAAACGATGTAAGGCATTATTTTTCTTTGCCTCGAGGAATTTTAAGAATGTAATAAAGAATGAAGTAATCTAAAGAATAAATTGTAAAAAAACAATGGTATCCAAGTAGACAACTAAAAAAGCTACTATTTAGACTAAGCTACTATTTAATTTTATTATTTTTACACCCCTAATAGTAACAACAGTTTCCCAACGCACTTCTATGGCTTTTTAGGGGAGAACGATTGTGATAAACGATGTAACTATAAATTTGCTCCGCAGAAAAAACGTCCAATAACACCAAAGTGTGTTGTCCTACATAAACAAAGAAAATTATAAACAGCATATAAAGAAACAATACACATTTTTGAAATGAAAAGCCAACAATTTCCAGCACACCTAACAGCCCCTGGGCCCGTTCTATCCACAAATCATAACCTGAGTTACTCACGAGTTTACCAAATACGGCCCAGGAGATTCAGTCCGGCCCTGGCTCATAGGATTTATGAAGGCTGCTTATGGTGCAAATGAACCGTGTGTCATTCAGGCGTGAGTGAACAAATTTGTAGTAGCTTTCTTTAAGCTTATAAAGGGAAAAAGATGCTATATACTGATAATAGGTAGATACTAACTAAATTTCTTTAAGCCCGATGAAGGAGACGGGATTGTTGCAAAATTTATTTATATTTATTATAATAAATTACATAATAAGTATAAAAGAAATAATGGATTTGAATGTGCCAAGAGTAAAAAAAGCTAGTATTGTTATAAAAATTATGTTTAAAATTAGAACAGTAAATTAAAAATAACATAGCGATATGGTTCTAATATATTTATATACCTATGTATGTATATGGTTATAATAATCATATTAAATTTGATTTACGATCTACATTGACCAATTCATTCAGAAAAAAAAGATGTCATCAAACAAAAGCAGTGTCGCTAAATTCGTGACCGCGTTGAATAACAATCGATCAGCCTTAATAAGTATAAATGAAACTAATGCGGTGTACATACTGTATCACCTGACTATATCTTCGCGCGCGCCGCTGCTCGTGACGACACGTGGGACGGAAGATTGATCTTTGAAATGAAGTTGTCCAATTTTTAGAACCTATAATTTTTATTATAACAGACGTGGAGTGTGGGCGCTAACTATAGTAACTTGCACTGGATGTATATATGTAGAATTAGCACTCGTTTATTTTTCGAAAAAAATAATAATATAAGTAGCCAATAAAATTCATTTATTAAAAAAAATATTTAAAACATTTTATATTATAAAGTTAGTATTAATAAAATACAGTTACAGTCCATCATTTCTCACAACGCTTTATCATATTTTTAGTACCTAATTAGTTAGCGGTCAACGTCATTACTCTTAGACTTTTTAGTAATTGTTATTAGGTCATTAGTCTCAAGCCTCTTCTCATTTTACGTATTCATTTTACGCCAGTTTCTATGGTCCAGAACCAATGACATCTACTTAGTAACTATTATTGCAACTTTGGCTTTTTTTTTATAGACGAGAATTGCAACTGCGTTCTTAATTTAATACGCTCATCTATAAAATGAGTCGCATAATTCTTTCGGTTCCGTACCTGAAAGGTAAAAGAGGAACCCTGTTACTAACTGTAACTGGCTTTGCTGTCTGTCTCTATGTCTGTTTGTCACCGGCTATAACTCATGAACCGTGAAAGCTAGACAGTTAAAATTTTCACAGATCATGTATTTTTATTGCCGCTACAATAACAAATACTAAAAGGAAAAATAAAATAAATATTTAAACGGCTCACATACAACAAACTTGATTTGTTTTGCTTAATTTTGCTCTATATTGATAACGACAACAAGTAGAGGTTTGAACTATTCATGGTTATGTATTTATAAATTAAGATTATGTATTTATTAATTTAAGATTAATAATTGAAATTAATTACAAATATTTAACTTCCATCCCATATAGCAAACGTGAATTTTTTGTCGTTTTTTTGAATAATGGTACGGGACCCTTCGTGCGCCAGTACGCACTTGGCCGGTCTTTTTTCTCACATCATTGTATCAGTCTGCTTTGTAAGAATGATATAAAACACATAGATTTGCGTTTAAATTACTTTAGACCCGGAAACTAAAGATTTTTATGATTTTCTGTGAGTTGTGGCAAAGAGTAAGCTCGTTTCATTCGCTTAATTATAACTCCGGCTAAATCTAACCTATCTAAAACCTATATTCATAAGCTGAATGTCATTATAACTTACACTTCGTGTGCCATTACCGGTAGGATAATTGCCGTACACGAAGATACAGTCTGATAACACACCCCATATGGAATATCTTAGGCTATAATCCATATTGGCCACGCGTTACAGCCTAGTAAAAGTCAGTGGTCGCACGATTTGTAAGTACCTAATAGTTTAGCGTAAAATACATGTGCAAACGTTAAATTAGTGTTTAGTTTCGCGCGAGATAAGATTCTTGGAAGAGCGATTGGATACAGCTTTAAGGTTTATTTAAACATATGGTTCACAATTAATAGGCGATGTCCGAAATTTTAAAAAACGCTTGATTATTGTTCTATTGGTAGGAATAGCATTTCTGATTACCATAAAACATATTAGATTTTTTAAGGACTACCAATGAATTACAAAAAAATATATTGAATTAATTCCTCAAACAATGACGCAACTACGGCTGTGAATTGATTAACTATGTGTCAAACTGCAACTGTCACTGCGCTGAGTACCATTCAATGATATCATTCGATGTTCATTGGATAATTATGTGTCAAACTTACATTTAAAATGACATTTGCTTTTTTAATTTTTCACGGCATGGGAAGAAGAAGTTCCCACCATTCCTACCATCAGAAAAATAAACAAGTGTTTTTAGAGATTTTGGACAACGCCCAATGAAATTTAAGAATTTTATGAAAATTATAATTCTGCTTTAACATTTGTGGATGATAATGATTTTTTCATAGTGATGTGGATAATAAAGTTATTGCGAAAAATTTTTTTTTTATACAACAAAGTATGCAAAAAGGCATGCGGAAATGGTCACTGCACTTTACTTTTTTATGTCTGAGGGAGGCAAACGAGCAGGCGGGTCACAAGATGTTAAGTGATCACCGCCGCCCATAGACAACTGCAACACCCGCGGGGTTACAGAAGCGTTAGAAGTTAGAAGAAGTTAGAAGTTAGAGGGCGGTTAGAAGTTGGGCCTCCGGCTCTCCGACTCACCGGACAGAGCATGGC
>JADGIL010009214.1:0-20515 GCA_020352625.1 Cactoblastis cactorum | reverse complement strand
AGCAGGCTCCACACCACTGCAAATAGTGCCTACATAGCACTACAAAAGCCTTTAGACGCTTGCATCCACGAGGCAGCAAATGAAAGTGTTGTAAATGCCATAATCTCAGCTAATAACAACCTTGTGGATTCCGAATAAACCTTTTTACAACTTCTTTTCTATGAAACTCTTCATATTATGAAATGTAACAAAAGCTTAGCTTTTTATCTAAATGAAAATTACAAAACATACAGATTTAATATTACTAAACTGCCCAACCCGCAGCAGGCTTCCTATGAACTATAAATTAATCTGAATCTCAGAAATAGCCTGCTACCAGGATGGCAAGTGAAAATGGTAACATTATGACGTTCTGTCAAGTCAGTAAGGCAATATACTATGATCTAGATTTCTCGGTGTACTAAGGTTGCAGTCACGATGAGTTAATTACTCGTAATTAACGAGGATCGGAAGTGTGACGCAGTAGGCGGGGCGAGCACGATAGACGATTATGTTAATGGCAAGAGCGGCCAATGAGCGGCGTCACGGCGCGTGCGCACCGCCTCGTGATATATTAGCATTTGAATAGCATTCGTTCTACACTCGTACACTTTTGTCGGATTTCATGCATTTCTAAATCATCGCACTGATTCGTTGTTTATAGTAAACATTTTACACCAATCCGATTTGGTTTAAGTATGAACTGAGATTTCATACTTAGTAGTAATTGGTACTTTTCTTTTCATTACTGTATATAATAATATTATTTACTTTAAGCATCGACGTACTATAAACAAACTAGACACAGTCCCGCTAAAAAAGCGTCCTCGGCAAAACATTGATCATCGCTTTTATATGAGCAGTCTTCAACTAGTCTCGTTAGTTTGACATGGTTTAAACTTGCAACACATTAAGACTTTTTTCTAATACCAGATTCTCGAAATGGAAATTTGTTGAACAATCTTACTAGTTGTCATCAAAAAATCAAATCATTTTATTTTCAAAATATTTTATTTGCTTAAATAGGGTACTTAGTAAGGATAATACAAATGTTAACTGCAGTGAGGATGATATTTTGTTTAATTTTCTTCGAAAATGTGAATCTAGTTCTTTATTGTTGATCGAAGCTTATAAGTAATTTTGGTGTTACGGTAGTTGTGGCAGTCTTGGCGTAGGGATGTGATGACCCCATCGCCCACTGGGTTTCTAGTGTAATCAGTCAACGCAGGGCAACCTGTAAGGGCGCCTTCCCGCTCTCCCTTTGGAGAGTGGTCGTGAGGGTGTCAGTGCCCGTACGGGCACCAGGTGAGGGCGCCAACTCCGCCGTGCTGCCTCTGTGCCGCGGCGGAGTTCGGCTTTTGTGAGGGGGTGGCCCACTGTCGGGTTGATATGAAGCCTGGCGGTGGGTTGCCGCGAGCCCACGTCCTGCGGACTTGGGGTCGAGGAGAGGCCCGCATTGATGGGGTACGTGTCCTCTGTTGGAGCAGGGGACTGATGGAAGTGAAGAGGCGGCCAGCAACTGGCCGCCCATGTGGGTTGGGCCCTGGTGAAGTCGCATCGGGGTGGGCCAGAGGGCGTCGTGGTAGAATGCTGATGCGACTACATGGCGTCCTCATAATGGCAGGTTGGTTGCGCCGTAGGGGTTTTAGTGGGTAGTCTGGCACACTCTGTGCTGGGACCCCCACACTCCAGGGGGATCCAAAGATCCAGGGGGCCGGCTGTAAATTGCATGATTATTTTCTATGGATATCTAAAAGTACTTATTGTAAAATATGTTTTATTTGTCAATATTAAAATTAAATTCTGATTTTAAACGTATGTAGTGCTTAAAACAACTTGCTAAAGAGTACCTAGTTGAGAAAATTTCAGCACATTTGTAAGACGATTAAAGTTACTTGTCGCGTGCCTCCGCGCGCTTAGACGCGATTATGTGGGTGCCCTTAGAATCGTGCGCTGTAAATCACAACTACCTACTACATCATAAATCATTATTACTTCTAGCCACAAGTAGGCTTTGAACGACCAATGAGATAAATCCCGGAAGGCTGGCAGCTTCAACATAAATGAGCGCCATCTGACAAAATATACAGAAGATGAGACGATTAAATCTAACTTTTTTTTGCCGCCTCTACTGGCCATTAATCTATAAAGTAAACGTATACATAATGTAAAATATTCTTTGTATAGAATCAATAGAGTGCGTTTCGCTTCACGCGCGCGTGCGCAGGGTAATTCCTCTACATATGTACCTATTGCAGTCTTCGTGATATATGAAACATATATTGTATTATGTAGTCATTTCATAACGCGGAAATTTTATAAAAATAGCTGTAGAGATTTCAATGCAGTTTATCGATAAAATCAAATAAGATAAGCAATTACAATAAAAGCAAATCTGCCATCATGGTTCTTCAATACTCAAGTCAAATAAAGAAATAAATATGTCACAGAAAACGAAGGAATTATATTTATTGACAGATAAGGCTTTAATATCACCGAGTAAATGCACGTCCGGTCGCCCATAATATTTTCCTAAATGTATTTAATCAAAAATAAATTGAGTTACTATGTCAGTAGCAAAAACCGTGCGTGCAGGAGCATTACTAAATCCAACGACAGCTATCTCATAAGTCAAATAGCTGATACATTCCGTCTTATATTCTCTCATACGACCGGACTGGTAGCAGATTCACACGCAGGCCGCTTTTTTAGACAGCTCCGTATCGACAAGCACAATCTATGATTTATTTCACATCACTATTTTAGGAAACATGTCTCGCCGATCGCCTTATGGCAAGATATGAAATTACTATGATTTATAGACCAAGAACGTTAATGTTCAGATGAAAAGAATCAGAAATTGACGTATTAAATTGACGATTATCGATTTGATTGTGTCCAACTTCACCTTATAAAGTATTAGTTGGGAAGTCACGTACAGTTCCAGTAGCGCAAAATTTACTTAATGGATATATTAAAATAGCATTTTCTGATATCCGATCCGAATCGCATTGAAATATCTAATTACAAATCGATATCGTGCCGTGTTTATGGGCCAATCAGAGCGGAATTCAATGTATTTTAGAGCAGACATTAGCTGTAGATATAACGCGAGAACTGTATCTGACCAATAGCGGGCAGATTTGGCACGCATGCGCACTTACGATTGTAAAAATTCGTATGGGAACCGGGCCGTGTCGGCGTGAGAACCGTGGAAAATCTCCTTTTTTTGGATCTTGAGCATGCAATTCTCCTGATTAGTTATGTGCAACGCGTCTGCGCTTGACTGATGTTCATTCTTAGAGTATTTGATGCAGGTTGAAGCGCGAAGATCATATATGGACCGAGATTAGTATAACATCGACGCGAACTTAAACATAAATTAACGGCGCGTAAGCGGAATTTCTGTTTTCATCTTAAGTATGGTTTATTTAACGGATCATATAAGTAAAAATTTACTGCAGAAATAGATAAAATTTAAAAAGAAAATAACGTTAAGTTATAATAGATTATAAATACATCCAATAACCATATAATGTATTAAATATTTGCTTTAATTGTTCATAAAGCAGTTTTTTAGTCCATAAAGTCTTGTAAATCTTTAATGATTGATTACAATCTTGCATGAAAGTAAATACTTACAGATTATTTGATTATTAGGACTACTTCAAAAATAAAACCTTGAAACCAAGCGTTCCTCTTTCAGAGTTTCCTAGCTGGTTTTACTTTGCTCTATGTAAGTAAGTATACTAAAATACACTTACTTCTGGTATAGGTAATATCTATGGATATTAAGTATAATGTTCTAACATATATTAGTATTATTCTAGGTGTGATATATTAGAAGCAACGGAATAGAATAACGCAGTCCATTATGTATTCAGACTATAATCTATATGAAATGCTGTGCAGAAACGCAGGTAGATAACAAAACTAGCCGTCTCATAATTTATTGTTAGCCATTAGCAATGGAAAATAACAAAATACAGAAGGCAATCTATTTTCACACTTGTAAAAAAAACATATCCATTATAATTTGTTTACAATAATATTGTGGTACACTACAGAAAATCGTTTACAATTTTCAGTATTTATGGCGGTTTGACATGTCTTGTTGTGCTCTATAATAAATATAAAGAAAATAAACAATAAAAAAATTCACGAGCTGCTCTTGGTAGTGACTGCTTCTAAACTATGATACCACCAAAGGTCAAAATGTATTTTGATGTAGGTATCTGATGATGTGGCAAATTTTCGAAATACAAAATATAAATTTAAATTTGATTAAAATTCTGACCAAAAACACTTTGTTATATTTTTGATGTGTCTGAAATGCTATTAGTATGTAGCTTTATAAAAAAAATTGTATTAAATTCTTAAGTGAAAAAGTGTCTTTGAAGGGCCAGTTTCATAATAAAAAATTGTTTTTGAATATATTTTTTTCGAAATAATGTATTATATTTGACATATCGGATTGTCAAGTCAAAAAAGTATTTTAGAAAATGCTCGTAATCTAATGGAGTTGACATTCTGGGTATATTTGAGCTGTGGCGTCGATAGCATGGAACGCTGAATTTAATTTGCATTGGATATTCGGATTTGTATGACATTTTGTGTATGTACATGATGTATCCAGGTTTAATAATGGCAGGCGTGCCATGGGGAGGATCACATTATAATCATAATCATCCTGTATTAGATATGGAATGACATTAGGTTAACTCTAAAGGATACGACTTAAAAAATCAAGTAGTATAAAAAATAATACCCATAGTCTGTATAATAAACTGAAAGAAAACATTATGCTTACAAATAGTACTTTTTTATAGAAACGTACTCCTGAAAATATGAACACAACAAACACTAAAATCAGTCGTGATTCAATTCTTCTTCTTCGAAATTCTTCCAAATGCTAGCATATCCTATGTAGATATGGCCCAACTTATGCGCCCTCCCCAAATGGGGAGTTTTTTACCCTTTTGTTTGTAACCCCGCGGGCGTTGCAGTTGTCTATGGGCGGCGGTGATCACTTAACATCTTGTGACCCACCTGCTCGTTTGTCTCCCTCTGACATAAAAAAATAGTCCAAGGTTCGAATCTTGCCAATATCTTCCAAGTTTGTAGAAAAACGAAAAAGAAGAATTAAATAATAAATCAAACTACTATATTGTCAAAATTTTACCAAATATAAATCACCATTTGATATATATGAAAGTTTACCTAACTTAGACACGGTAGCTTACTTCTTATAGATGATGTTAAAAATAAAACATTATACAGGTTGTTGTCGAGTTTTCAATGACGGAACATACCGATGCCGTAATAATCTTGAATGGCAATATTCTAAATCGGAGATAGATAACGACCTCTTACGTAGTCTATCTTGCTAGACTAAAATAGTAAAAAAAAAATTATCAATTTCATCATGATTTTATATCAACAAGAAGTAATAAATGCGTACTCGTTACTACAAGAATATTGTTACTTACAAATTAAAAAGGCACTAAGTCATGTCAAGTAGAACAAGAGTCGTGAGAATTACCGCGAGACTCCACGTTTTGCTGAATCTATCTTTATTTAAAGAGTCCTTTGTTTTAAGCTCATTCTTCCATTCTATTATTCATTTTTTTATTGAATTTTACTCTCTGCACGGCAAGAGAAGAAAATGTCTCATTCTAGCTTTCGAATACTAGGTGACTAGGAGAAATATACTTTATCAACATAGATATACACAACTGGCTTTTGCCCGTGACTTTGCTCGCGTGATCTGTAGTCTATAAATATAATTCTGATGTATAACCTATATTACTGTAAATTTTCATCCAAATCTGTCTAATAGTTTTTTCGTGAAAGAGTAACAAACATACCAACATAAATCCTCCCTCACAAACTTTCGCATTTACTTATAATATTAGTAGGAGATTAGTAGTAAGTAGGGTAAATGGCTGCAACTAATTATAATAGCGCTATTTGGTTTTTTATTTGTAAGTTGAAATTAATAGACAACTTTTTCATTTACGGTTACTGTCGCGGTTATTGTAATTATTGTACAATTAATTTTTGTATTTTTTATTAAAAGAAAAATCGTCTATCTATTTGATCAAAGTTACAGGTCGGTGTGATCACCAACACTGTTTACGTAGGTGGTCATACCTATATCAAAGTACAATACAAGCGTCCTGTTGGATTTTATTAGACGTTCCTTTCATAAATAAGGGAAACGTTGCGCTACGAGCAGGACAAGAGATATTCTGAATCCGGATACATCAGATGTTAATGCTATTTAACGACCCTTGAGATTTGATTCACTATCGTGGATGAAGTTAGCCGCTAAATATTATGCGAAGGTTAGGAGATAATATTACATGATCACTTGTTTCCTTTTTTAAGTATAAAAGTATTTTATAGTTTAGTAGTATTGGAATCAAATGTATGTTGCATCATTTTACATACTTGTTTGAAAATATATTAGAAAATACTTATGAAAATTATCATAACGACATTTATAATTTTTTTTTTCTAATTCTTATATCAAGAAAATATTATAGAAAAGTACTGGCAAGTAATCAATTTTAATCAGGACAAAAAATAAAAATGGCGTCCTAAAATTGCCAGTGTGCAAGTAATGTCTTCAATGGTAAACTCGCGCCCAAAAATGGCTAGATTGGATATTCTTATCGTTGGAATGTGACTACGAATAACTTAAAACTTCCAATTGCGACACTTACCTCAGATCTGAAGATAACACTAAGATGCGCACGCCCATAACTGGGTATCATTTATCATTTTAACGTCTACTGCACTATTTATGTATATGCAATCGTTAAACGTTACTCGTCCTGATTGGGATCAATTTCTTATAGAATGATTAGCTTATTAGTAGTTTAAGCTTAATAAAAATAAAGTGTATATTTTTGTTAGTTATGGAAGGCTAACACACCTTTCTTCAATAAAAACTTTAAGAAAAATAAGTATTCGTAAATGAAGCCGAGAATATTGAATAATTAAATACATATATACATATCTTGTATTTTTGATTTAGCCCGAAGTTAATCGTTAGCCCCGGTTATGTATGCGGAAGAGAGAGCTTTAGTAAATTTTAAGATAATAAGTAAATGACCATGTACTGTTATGAATTTATATGCAAAAATATTATCATGAAATAAGTCACTGGTAAAAAGAACACGACGAGTTTTCACCAAAATCCCTCTTAGCACGGCTAGTTCAAACCCATTACATCATAATCACATCACACAAATAATTATACAACTAATTTTGAAATTTTAATCATGTAAAAAAGTCAACCATTAAAGGATAGTCTACATTTTGACAGGTGCACTTTCTCTCGTCAGTGTAATTAAAGTGGGCGTTTATTTATTGGCCAAGTGTTAAGTAATAATTGTATTGACACCGGTTTAGAATCTCTACTGACGTATCCGGTGGCCTCTGGCGATGGCAAGGCAAAAACAAATTGATAAAAGTATAATATATATGAAGGTAAATGATAAGAAATAATTTACGATTACAACGCTATGGCCGGTGACAATTTATGTTTCGTTGTATAAGCGAGCAAAGAAAATTATATGATTTAGGAATAAAGTGGTTTATTATATTGTGTAACAATACATTTTTAGTACTCTTTACAGAATTATTGAAATTATTATAATAAATTTTAAGTTTGAGCTTTTTAAGTAAATGTATATTTATGTTACAAATAAATTTATAATTAATATTAGTGGAATATGTATTATTAAGAGGTCTTGACAAAGTTGACAGCCACCGAGGTATGATGAACATGCCTGTCTGTGACTCATGAGGTCCGGTTCTAGCTAAGTCAAAATGAAAATGAACTTTTTCTGATTGGCCTACTTTTTCGATATTTATTTTTAATGTTCCATAGCACGAATTCCATAATACATAATTAAGATAATGTATTTGCATATTGGAAAAGGGTACTAAGTCTCCGATGTCCGTCCTGTCTGTCTATGACTAGACCGTATCTCATTAACAGTGATAGTAGCTGGATAAATGCATTTCTGTAGTCACTACTTATAACAACAAATAAGTAATAATTACTAAATAAAATCAAGTTAAATATCATCAAATATTTAAGAGGTACTCCCATACATCAAACGTGAGTTTAAAGTTAATGTAGTGTTTAAGTTAATGTAACGAAACTCTTTTTTTGTTAAGTAAGCTAAACATATTTATAGTTCAGAGTAACAATATTTATCATCCATTGCATCTTCATTTACTATGTCGCAACTCTTGTTTATTTTTCTAGGGGCGTAGTTAATCCTAGACGCGTATGCATCTTGGCCTTCATTGTTCTACTTATAGTATGTTATGGTAATGGACCTGTTAGCAT
Source organism: Cactoblastis cactorum (assembly GCA_020352625.1). Taxonomy (NCBI): domain Eukaryota; kingdom Metazoa; phylum Arthropoda; class Insecta; order Lepidoptera; family Pyralidae; genus Cactoblastis; species Cactoblastis cactorum. The sequence goes on along the minus strand of JADGIL010009214.1, from coordinate 12,168 downwards.
TGTTGCAGAGGATCCAGCGACCTGACCCCGCTGATATAGTGGCGATAATGTATGGCACATGATGTCATAAACTAGTGTGTGTCAACGTTTCAGCACTGTCCTATCAATAAATATTTTATCTCTCTGGCCATAAATACTGTTAAAAATAAAATATTGCGTTTGAATTTGGAATCTGTCATTTTTATACGATTGTTTTTTCATTATCGCGCCAATAAATTGTAAAATATTTTTTGATATTAAAATTGTGTGGGGCGATAAAGAGTATCGAATCGCTATGATTGAATTAAATAAAGTAGGTGTGGACCCAAATAAGATTTTTAAAATCCTCCCATATGCTTGTGTACCAGGCTATTGATAGGTAAAATACAACTCTATTTGTAACAGACAAAGATGTGGCAGTCCACCTAGTGTTCATACGAAAAACAGTATCAAAATATCGGCACAAGTGTATCAAGAACTATTCTTGAGAAGTTAGTTCAGTTCCATAAAACACCATGTTCAATAACCAAGAATGGTCTTTTCAGCAGGACTCTGCCCTCGGTCATAATAGTAATAGTAACACGATAGTAATAAGTTACGCGTAATAATAATAAGTAATAAGTTAGTCGTTAATAAGTTGTGGAAATTTTCCACAATAAAATATCTCTCATTCATCAGCTCATTCGCAATACTGTTATTCAAAGGACAGTATATTTCGTAAGGTCGTGTCTCTGATGAACTCGTGTCGGGCTACAAAGATAGGGCTGTCCGCTTGTCGGTCTGTGCGTGGGCCGAACACTCGAATCGCGGGGAAACATAGATAAAATCTCTTTACGGTTATATATACGGTTTCATGCCTCTTATATTTTTGTTTTGATCTAAATTTATGCCGAAATCAAATAGGTCTTTAACTCATATAGTTACTGATCACAAATCAGTAACTATATATGAGTAAAATAATTATAGAGCCACGTTATTATAAGAAATATTTTTTATCCCTCGACACAAAAAGAAGTGTGTTATAAGTTTGACGTGTGTGCGCGCGTGTGTGCGTGAGTGTGTGTGTGTATGCAAAAGGGGTAAGTTTGCCGTGTTTTTTGTTATATTGTTTTGGAGGTTCTTTATGTTTTGCCAGTATTGGGCTATATTTAAAGCGGATTGTTTTATATGGAGTGGATTGGTTTTGATTTATCCTTTGGGTTGTAGAGGTCAGATGGTAGTCGCTCTGTGTAAAAACAGTAACCTTGCCAAATCTCCTAGTTTAGGTTGCGGACCCCGGGCATGAAGCGTCACTGCTGAAGATGCAAGCGGGATGATGCTCGGATAAGTAGTAGTAATGGCCCAACTCATTGCCCCATTGAAAATCTACTTAAAAGCAGTATTTTCGTTCGGCAAGTGAGATTTGTAAGTATTATTTCACTAAGTAATTATTATATATATTAATTTAGTGACATTACAAAAAGGGAAAATATAAAGACATGCTAAAAATTAAATGTTTCTAAAAATTTAATATTTTGCTTATAAGTAGTACAAATTCGCTAAATCTCCGTTCCATTCAATAAGCCCACAGCTAGGTGTGGTCTTTGAGCGTACCCTTCTTAGCTCTGTCTATCTTGTTAGGGATAAAGGCATGGTATATTTTGAAAAATACCCGTTTTGCTCAGTGTATCTTGCGTAAGTTCTCGAAGAAACAGGTAAATCGCTTCACCTCCACGTACTTGTACATAAATCATCATCATATACTATATCATCTATATGTATGTATATATTGTAGTTACTAGATCTCGGGCAAGGTTGGACTCCTCCCTTGTAGCAGTTATGTTGATCATAGATCGTTATGTGTAATCATATATTTATTTATATCTCTGTCATATCTGTATTATACATTAGTATGTTATTATATAAACTCGATGACTTCCAATATGTTATCATACTAGCTAATGCCCGCGACTGCGTATATTTTACGAAAAATTATATCCCTCGGAGACTATATATTTTTTATCCATTCGGTGGTTTTAGTGTGATGCACGTACAAACATACAGACAGACAAAAATTTTAAAAACAATAGTTTTGGCTTCTATAGGCCCTATAAAAAGCCCCTATATATTTTATTCTTTAATATCTCCCATGTACAAACATAGCTCAGTTACAATTTTATTATATGTATAAATTTGGTTTTCTGTAAAGAATACTTTTAATAACGGAAGGAATACGAGCTTACACAGTTAAATTATCAATAATTTTTAATTAAAAAGTTTCCGGCATAAGATACATATTCCACCAAATGGTTGACAAAACAGTTTCATAGGTCAAAAGCAGACAAAAATAATTAGTAAAATATTAGCTGACCACTTCTTTGGGCGTTAAAACAGGAATATCCTATAGCACTCTTGAATAGTGTAGCTTTCTGATTATGAAAGAGTTTTCATGATCGGTTCAGTATTTCAGAAGATTAGCCTTAACAAAAAACAAACTCGTAGTAGTTCAAATTTTTAAAGACTAGATTATGTAAACAGGGTTATAATCCAACTTTATGGAGTGATATTACCATAAACCGACCAAGTAGTGACATCCAGCCCACTTGGTGCTTTCTTACTTAAGGAGTGTGTTTATTTCTTGGTAGGCACTTACATTCGCATAGCCAGAGGCAAATGGGTCGTGTATGTAAATGTCTCAATTATTATTGCTTATCAGCGCTCGCAATGGCCGTCATTTCTGCATGTATAAGAATATCTGCACATCATGGCCATAGGTGCGTACGCGCACGATGCCATACAATGTGCGATTGTCGCTACTGTTCAACTTATCGCTTTTTTCATAAACATATTGATCGATCTCGTTTAGTTAGAAATAAATTGTAATTTTTCATTTAATTGGAGACTTTCAGTATCATTGATAAAAATGGTGTTCAATTAAAAATAAACTACCTAATTTTTCATTTAACCTTTTAAGGTAAAAGTATACGGTTGGTGGTATGGAGAGTAGATAGAGATGTGTCAGAGAAAAATGTTGAGGATTGTTATCAGCAGAGGCAGTGTCAGGTCATGATAAATGTTGATATTTTAATTGTAAGAAGGATGTTTGATTTAATTTGAAAGAACGTGAATGAGAAAAGCACAGGACAGAGAGAGAGAGAGAAAGGATTATGAGCGAAGTTTCAGTAGTGGCTAAAAAGAATATTCAAAGACCTATCTAGATACAGAAATAGGGAGAGAAATAAAAAGAAATTATAACAGCCACGTATAAACTAAATATTCAATAGAATAATTTAGAAAAAGGGCTGGTATTAAATAATATATAATTAAAAGGAGAATAGAAAAACAAGTCAAAAAAAAAAAACTAATAACGATGACGGTATAAATTTGTATGAAATATAGTTTAATTTGGTTTTGTGGGATTTAAAAAGTCGCAAAGTTAGTGGTCAATGTAAATCCCTTGGCCTTCATATATTCATATATGTAACATAGTTGATAATTGCTTATGAATAACTGGATGTTGCTTCTATTATTGAACATTGATGATACGTAGGAATTTATATCATTTGGTAAGTATTAGAGGGCTGTGTCCAATATTGGACTTCTTGTAGCTGAGAGATGCTATTTATTGGACGATGGGAAATGGTAGGAAATTAATGGGTATAATGATACGAAAATGCCGTAATAATATCGTCAATGTAAATTAAGTTTACATTTCTATAATATTTTTTATACTAGCTAAATATACTTTATAAGAGCTTGCTATATATTTTCTCTTAATTTTATCAGTCTTCTTAATAAGAGTGCTGTTATTTTACATCTATGTCCACGGTTTTATATTTTTTCACGATACTTATAATAAAAGCAATAATTGAATCGATTTACCGTAAGTTCTTAATTTCTAGATACATATATGTATAAGATACCGATAATATATTGTTCACCTTCATCAATGAGATTGATGGGGCTTTGTTTGAGTCTAGCTTAGCCATTCTTGGAAGGAAGTCTAGACGTGGTGACACAAAAATAACTCGTTTTCTGAATGTATTATTGGTTAATGGTTTTTTAGGGAACACTGAATATTTATAACTTCTCCGTCTTTAAGTAGATATTTTACAAAGTTTTTTTGTGTTAATTAGCAAAAGATAGTAGAAAAATCATATATCATCGGGTTATTTTAGGAAATTTAAAAATAAAAATTAATGTAAAAATTTAAAATTCCGCCTGTAAAAATTTTTTACAGGCTGGCCACGCTTCTGTAACCCCGCGGGTGTTGCAGTTGTCTATGGGCGGCGGTGATCACTTAACATCTCGTGAGCCGCCTGCTCGTTTGCCTCCCTCCGACATAAAAAAAAATAATTTTAAATATATGATTGTGAGAATCGTAATGGTTACGTAAGACACCGAGAAATAGATGCATAAAACAATATACATATTAATATATTTTGTATGTTAACGTATCCCAATGCTAGGTGACTAACTGAATTGACCTGTAACATTAACTGCTATTTAAGTTTAGAATTTATAAAATATTGCTCAAAACTAAAAAGTATCTCAAGTTCATCACCATCTATGTATTTATTTAACTACCTTAAACGACAAATATATATATAAGATAACAAGAAGTGCAGAAGTGCTGTCATTACCCTATTCTCATCGGTATTAGTAAAGTACCAGATATTGGTAACAAAATAGTAAATTAAATAAAATAGATCAAAGCAATGCACTGTTCATTAAGGCAAGAACAGGAGTATTCAAAAACAATCAGCCGTAGCGGTATCTCGATGCGGCGTGAAGATCCTGACCTGGCTATTATACCCCGTTCGACGATTAAGCCTCCACAATAGATGGCTGGAGGTAGGTCAGAATAGCCCTAAATTTAAGTTCAGATTGGGCAATGTTCTATTTACGTAGTAGTAAGTAGTACGAGTTGATTTGAGTGCATTAAGGGGCACAGAAAAAAATGACCATATTTTGGGCTCCAAGATGGTGCCAAATACTGGAGATATTGTAGAAGTTTTAAATAAATGCAATAGGCCAAAACTTATTTCATAATTTTAGATGTCGATGTAATGTTCTTGTAATTTTCTCACGTCACGTCTCATTTAAAGACATGACATTTTTATTTAAAAAACTCAGTTTGGGTTTCTTGGAACACAATCAAGACCCAAGACCGCAGCTTAAAAATAATTACCTTTAACTGTAAGAGTCAAATTATCTACTAGAATGAATATTTCAACATATTAAAATTAAAAAAGTATGCAAATATTTAGTTTCCCTTTTAAACAAATCATCATTTTTACACGAAATCATGCCTAGTAGTTTCTCCAATGTGAACTAAACAAACTAAGGTGGCTTAATAGCTAGTGGCAGACTAGAAACGCACTGAAGGTCGTATTAGCACTGATTAGGCGGGAAAATAATTGTCGATTCAGCGGCTATTGCCAAGCAATATAAGCTATTCCGGTAATGATACAGTTGTCTTATCGTACAAAGCACAATATCTCCTAGCATTTAGCGCGTACACTTTCGTTACTTTGTTGTTGATTTGCAGTTTTCAATTTGCAATTTGATTATTGTATATAATATTATTGATATCATTTAAGATAAAAAATTTACTTAAAATATCATAATAACATTTACGTAATAAATGTAAATAATTCGTCGACTATAAAATTGACACTTTATTCATAATTGTAAGAACAGTTTGCTTAATATAGTCTGGCTTCTCATAGCAATTCATTTCTTTACACAACACATCTATAGAAATTCTTTAGTTCTCTTTGTCTACAATGTTATTATATTTCATTGTTTTCATATTATATTGCTTGAGTGTATTTCTTATTTCATCCTTAGCGGTATTGGGTTAGACTTGAGGTTCCCCAACTAAATTATGTGATTTAGTAAAGTTACTAGTATTCACTCAAGCGACTACCATCAGATTTCTGCCTAGTTTTAGCCAAAGTAGGTTCTAATTTAACATACTAACAAATAACAATATAAGTATAAATCGATTTGAGTAGATAAACATAGTCCTATTGCTTACCATGAATACTAGTCCTAAGAGCATAAGTTACTTAAATGATAGACATCAAAGCTCGTTCGTCACTTAATATTGCATAAACAGGAGGTAATAAAGATTATTGCAAACACAAACACTGGTAGAATGTGACGATCACGTAAAGTCACACCTTATTTAGCTATAAAACTAAAAAGACATCGGATTAAGATATAGCCAATTCTATTATTACGAGAGGATATACTTAATTAAAATATTTCTGTTGGAACGACATCATTAGGATACTATAAAATTATATTGAGGTTAAGAATAAGTTTATTTCGGTACGTATCCATTTATTTCAATAATTTTAACTTGCTATTCGTATATCCGGGAAGTATGGGAAGTTTTAAGATTTTTGTTATTATCTATATGAATAAATTTTATGATTCAGCTTAGCGAGGCCTTCAAGTCTCACAACTTATGGCTCTGTCTACCCCGTTAGGGATAAAGAGGTGATATGTGTAAAAGAATGTGTAAAAGATACACACATTTAAGTGAATGCCCTAAATTGTAAATTCCGTTTTGCTATGTTAGTTATAGTCAAGAAAAAGTTGTATGTTGTATTCTACTGTTGTACCGTAGTTATTAAATAAAAACAAAGCAATGACGTGCTGAATTTTTGAACCACTAAACAATTTGTATTATAAGGAAATAGTATTTTATGAAGGAGGTTACTTTATATGATCATTTCATGTATTGCTCATCCCATAAAATCTATTGAATGTATTCAAACAAGTTTGGCCAAAGCTTTGCCAGTCTTAAACGTCAAATATTGATAACGTCTCGTCTAACATAAACGTACAATGCGAGGTAATATAATAACGAAATTATGGATCGTAACTTTGCTACACGAACTGTAATATTTTATTGAAATTTCACGAAATGTTATGAATAAAACAAATATTGCGTCATGAATGGTATCTCATCTATATAATATTATTCATGGATCGGTTCCTTAATGTCATAGAGTAACTGATATTGATACAGAGGGTTCACTCTAGAATAAGTTTTTTGTATTACGGTTAGCGAAACAAGCTTATACTACTAAATATTTTTTTTCAATACAACTTAGCGCCGTTACATCTATACATTTAAATGGTAATCACCGATTCAAACTAATTACTGAGAAAACTTTTATTTAATTACTAGCTTTTGTTCGTGGCTACGTTCTCGTTCCATCATTTCTGATTCTTTAATTTTGCGAAATCCATAATGTCAGCGGGCATGCAAAATTAAGACCCCTAATACTTGTAATTTCTGAGATTTCGTATGAGGGTAAAGGAATTGACACCTTATGTCCCTATTACAATAACACTGGTTCTCTTTGATGACATAATAAAGGCTAGTACCTGTTAGTACATACTGAGTGCAGGTGTGGATTGTATGCGTGAAAGATGTGCAATGGATAAAACCGATGGAATGCAAAGTGAAAATTTACGTTTCTTCTGGTATATAATTCATGTTTGATATCAATTGATACCAATGGCGATTTGATTTGGAAATCCGTTGAATTTGAATCGAGTAAGCTTTTATCAATCTTAATCACAAACTTGAAAGTGTGTATTTGTTTGTTTATCACGTTAAACAAAACATAAAATTAATAGTAAAGATCGTACAGATGGACACACAGGCGGACGGACATATGAGTGATTTTATGGGCACTATTTCTTCCTCCGAAAAACGGAACCCTAAAAATCACTTGCGCAATAAATATCTTTCTGAACTAACCTACTAATAAAACAAATTAACAATACACACAATACTACCCACATAAGCCTTGGCATTAAACGAATGCTTGGCAGATTCCTGGCGACGATACCGATTGTCATGTGTTAATGTCGAACCGATGCGCAGACGCATTGTTATAGACAACCATTCATAACACGTGCACAGACTTACATCAACTAGACCGCACAACTAGCGCCGATTTAGAGAGTCGTGTTACTTGCAGAATTATTTTTTTGCTAGTAGCATGACTAGGACGGCTCATTTTAGGAAGAACTACACTCTCACAGAAACTTTTCGTCTTCTCATTAATGTTGAGTAGTAACTTTATCGCTTTCATTCTTCATTTTGTGAGTGAGAGAGCCGGAGGTCGGTCACACACCAAAATGGCAGTTAAATGCGCTTGACGTTACATCGATTTTGCATGCGTCCATAGGCAGTGACCACTTGCCGTCAAGTGGGCCCCATAATTGTTGCCTAAAACAATAATTCAACTTGGCATTTAATATGGTATAGCCATCGATGTTAGTGCTTCTTTTTTAATTCGCGGTCGAATGGTTTTGGTGATCGAGATATAATGTAGAAATATGTTAGATGTAATGAAAATAACAATAATACATAGAATGGTCTACTCTATAAGTTTACTGAAATTCTGTAGGTATCTGTAAATATTGCACACTCGGTTTCTATACAGACGATGCGGCAAACGTGCTTTAGTTGATATAAGTCTGTGGTGAAATCGATATACGCAGAAGTATTGTTAAAGAATGCCATTCATTACACGCGCCATTTTGTTAGCTCACTTCTGGTATCTAGATTTTGGTTACGTAATTATTTTATTGTGTGAGTCTATTTTGCAATAGATATAGTGTTTAGTCAAATTAAATGCTGAAATAATTGGACGACGAAATTGACTCGTAAAAATTGATCTTGAAATAATATATTTTAATTATTGATTCTACAAAATTATTAATCCTACTACCCTCTACTACTTAGGTCAAAAAAATGAATTATAACCTTTAAAACTTATTTGAATAATAAAAATTAAATATATTGATAAAATAATCAAATCAAATCTAATACATTAATGAAACTTATTTTTCAATGTCAAATCATAGTCTGATTATTGTATGGTCTACTTCTCGACAAAGACAACGAAAGCCAAATAGCGAAGTACGTAAATGGATTTATACAAAACGGTTTTCAAGTTTTATCATGCAATTACCATCAATCTGGTTAAAGTAAAACCGAGTTTCTATTCAAATCAGCCATCCCTTTTTCAGTAATTGAAGTAAATTATTTAATTGAATACTGAGAGCTCTGAACTGAAGCATTCGCGCCCAGCGGTCGTCTTTCAAAGTCGAATTGAATCAACTCAAACTGGCATAAACTATAGAGCGTATAGAATATGACGAAATGAAAGTCAATATTATTAAATATTAAAGAGAGAAATTTAATTGATAACGAAGATAAGAAGACAAAATATTTAAACATTTTATTATTTAAATATTTTATTTCCCAAACTAATTTTTATGATTTGGAATCACGTTGTAGTGCATTTTCCGATCTAGAAGCTTCGATGTTGCTCTGTACTTATGTGAATTTTTTTTGAAATATGTATATTATAATAATACCTAACCATTTATTTCAGAATTAATCCATAATATTTAGCATATGAGCAATTACAATATTTTCATATTAAATTACAATCAAGGGCTGCCATTTGCTCAATAAACTCATTGAGTTCTTTTATTTATTTATTTTTTAGTTATTTTTAGTATTATTCTTCTGTTCTAATAATATTTGTGTTCAAGTGAATCAATTTGAATGGGTCATGAATTTCTCAACGTTGTCTCGTCAACTGGATCACTGATATCAGCATTAGAAGCTATTTCCTATATTAGAGCAATTACCATTCTCCTTGTCCACGAACGCGCGTCTTACAACATACATATAAAATAAATATATGTATGTCTATTGATGCAAGTCGATGTGTGTGTTTATAAATTAAAATACATATGGATGCTTAGATTTTATATTTTGTGGTTAAATGAAGTATGATAGTGTCATCCATTTTATATCACACACTATATAGTAAATAAATATAGAGAACTCATTATTTGAACAAGGAAAATACTGAAAATTTAATGACGTTATTTAAATTAATTCGAATATAGAATAGTATATTATTATGTCAATCTATGAATACCTATCTAAAATAAAGCGTTATTATTATTTTTATTAAGATTTTGTTCCATTTTCTAATTTGTAAATATATGAGAAAACGCATCGTTCGAAACTTAATAAAAAACATATCTACCAACGTATAATCTCATGACCAACATAATTATCAGCGCATCGATGCAAATTCTGGAGCGAATATTTGCCCCTTATACGGAGTTAATTAATGCGAGAAATGGCATTGGTGTTACTTGAGCGACGCGACGCTAAATAGGAACTTCTTAATTGATATAATTACTCAGAGGATCATTGTTTCTTAATTGATAATTACTTAGAGGATAATTACATGCACACATATGATCATGACTTTTTCCCATAGAGGTAGGCAGGGACTACATTCTTCCACTTACTACGTTCCTGACATACTTCCTTCGTTTCCTTCACATTCATCAATCTTTTCATACACGCTCGTCAGTTAAGGGTATTTCTGACCTGCCCTTTGCCCTAGAGGATAATTGTAGACTTGTTAAACGAGCAAAGCAAAGGCATATCCGATACTTCAGTCGGTAATTTTTTGAAATTGAAAAACAGACAACAATTAAAAAATAATAAAATTTTTGGTATTGGGTTAATAAAGATAACATTTTGAAGTATTATGAAATCAGAGAGAGACACACTTAATTTTATTTATTTATATTAATTGGAACCAACTTATTGTCTGATTCATGATGATAAGTTAACTTTATATATTATTTACCTATAAAATATGTAATTTATTAACTTTATTTTATTTCTTTGTAATCGTAATAACTCCGAAACGTTTCTGTACGGATTTGGTCTCGTCAGTCCTTCAATAAAATACTTATAAAATTGGACAGATATTGTGCAAAACACGTTGTTGTGGGTTTCATTGAAATAACATGACTTGCTGAATATTTTTCCAAAAATTTCTTAATGCCGATTCCAAGAACGCATCGTAATGTTTAAACCGATTAATTGGTTTAATAATTATAATTGCGGTTTCATTACATGAAGGGTATATGGTAAAAATTTAAATATTTTTGTAACAATTAAGTATCTCATCAAAATGTCAAAACACTAATCATTTTGCAAAAACAATTTTATACACAAGATAAACCAATTCTCATGTCACTATATCTGAATCTCCATTCCACTAATAAGCCCACCGATTTGCTAAGCTTGAACTTCGAGTCTCGCGACTCTTGGCTCTGTTTCCCCGCAAGGGATACATACGTGATACTTTATGTGTATAATAACATTATTTAATAAATTACTATAGGGTTACCTTGATCTGTGTGGTTTGTCATTATAAAGGTATTTATTATAATAAAAACTTTATTTTATTCAGAAATGATTGAGGTTTCAGTATCAAAAGCAAAATAAATTAATATTTTAAATGAAACACGATGAACAAGAAACATTAGGTAACTTTCAACTCAATTAAGATTATCATACTACAAGAGTTGCATTCAAAATGGATGACAATGTAAAAGTATAGTAATGACCCTAAATTCAAATCAATCTATGGAAATCTATTTTCAATAGAAGTATATTAATTAGTGATGTAACTTTGAGTCGAAATAAATTCTCTAGATATAATAAATATCTTAATATTTGACAAATACTAAGTATTATGTTATTAGGAACAAGGAAAAAGGAACCTTTACGAGTGATTCTATTCTACACTGCCTTATATTATAATACATATATTAAAAATTATATAGCGTTGAAGAAGCGATTTTATTTATCCTCATTATTCTAACGTATTTTTCAGTGCATCTTCAGCAATAACGCGTCAGACCTCGGAGTCCGTAACCAAAACTAAAGAATTAGGTGAGTTTACTAGCTTTTCTAAGTAGATGTTACTAGCTTTTATATAGAACGACTACCGTCTGACCTCCGCAACCTAAATGTAATATAGTCTTGTAATTTTAACCCTTACTGGTGTTTTTTACTCTGCATCAATTACCAGATGAAATCCCCTTGAAAGTGCCCTTATTTAAAGAATAGAGCTAATTTGATAAAAAAGTAAAATCAGGCCCAGTACTGCGTTCTACTGCCCACGGAGGCAGTACAACGCTCGTACGCAATTTCGAGTTAAGTATAAAAATAAATTTGACATGATAAAGATGTTTTTTTAATAACAATATTTTGTTTTAGTACAAGTCGTGTGCTTACTGTTTTCTTAATGTTTTTTCAGTCTTGTCATGTAGTGATAACAGGTT
>JADGIL010009212.1:0-11715 GCA_020352625.1 Cactoblastis cactorum | reverse complement strand
AAACGTTTACTCAACTAATTTATAGGATCTTTTAGTCACAGGACTAATTCGTTGTATGAATAACGGTTAGACAACCTTATAGTTGTCGAATAACATCTATTCAACAATTATATAACCGAACGTCGCATAGTAAATTTTTATATAACCAATTTGCTAGTTGGAAAGGTACGTAGATGTATCCAATGAACAATTGTGCAGTATGATTTTGAAAATCAAACTATTACGCTACAAATGTCATTTTGTCATATAATGCTACTGTGGTCCTTTTCGACAAAAGATAAGGGATATGTAAATTGGTCACAGACCATTAGTTTTTGCTGTAACGGAACCCTTCGTGGGCGAATCCGACTCGCATTTTGCCAATTTATGTCTAAAGGAAAGGTGGTAAATAAACAATTAGAGTAATTGAAAATTTGACGACAGGTGCGTCTGCAGTACGCCAATCATCTAGTGGAGCTGGGTAATCTGTTGGAAGCTGCTCCTCATCTGGCTCGCGTCGCCTCTTTCGCCAGTCCGCTGGCTTTCACTGCACGTGGCATGCTCATTAAGGTACATGATTAATAATTTAATCGCCGTCGCCATAGTAACAAGTTTTAAGAAGGTGTTAGAAGCTTTAATTAGTTGAAGCGAAGAGCGGAAATTGAAGTTTAAGTTTATTAAACAGCCAATCTAATAATTTTAATAGATCATATTTGACTTTTTCCACCTTGATAGAAGCCAAGTGCAAGTCGACTCGTGCACAAAGGTTTTCGTACCGTAAACTCCTTATTAAGTTTCAGCCTGTTCGAGAACATTATTGCAAAATAATAGCGTTAACTAGGTACTAAAAGGTATGGGAGCAATATCAATTTTATTTTCGTTTTTAGTATTTGCTATTGAAGAGGCCACTGAAATACTGAAAGTGTCAACTGTGACAAACTAGTAATAGGGTTCCCGTTTTACCTTTTTATTACGGAACTCTAATAAAAATTTCAAACGAAAATTAATTTGAACAAAATCGATCAAGTAGTTTATGAGTAGGATAATTTCGATATTTACTTATACTATTACGAATCTGTTGAACAAACATGTTTTATTGCAATAAAATAATGGTAAGGATCTCTTAGTGCGCGAATCCGACTTGAACTTGGCCGTTTATGATATAGTCGTGATGTATATACCAATAGGAATTAATATTACTAATTGATCTCTCTTCAACCTAATCAGATCGGAAACGTGGCGAGGCGATGCGACGTCGCCATCACCGGTATTGATAGTGACTTAACGGTCGAACAATCAAAGTGGTCACAGCACAAAGGGCTAAGAGCTTAAGAGGCGTTTAAGGAACTAAGTCATTGCATGTATCACGCCAGATATTTCCGTTGTGCTTGACTTATTCTCGATCTATTGCCGCCTGAACAGAGTCATGATCACATTTAATTTTATAATAGTGTACGAGTATTATTGGAGCGGTAAAATCGTATTTGATTTTAGTGTTAGGTTAATCCACTGCCTGGTCAAAAGATAAGGATTTTTTTTTTCTAATGAACTTCTTCCGCTTTTATTTGAATTGGATTATACAGTTGTGATAACCACCAGTTTCTTGATTAATAAATCCTACACGTATGTTATTTAAAATATAAATATATTATTATATTAAAAAAAAAATCATTATCAAAATATATAAAATTGATTGCTTTGTCAAATACTTATTAAGTCTTTAGCAAACTGAAAATATGTATATGTATCTTTGAAAATTATGAGAAAAGATCATTAAAAAAACCGGCCAAGTGCGAGTCAGACTCACGTTTTAAGGGTTCCGTGCCATTATTATCTTTAATAAAAGGCAACGAAGTGAATCATTTCAAGTTTATATTTGTTCGAGAAAATTATTGCAAAATAATAGCTTTTGTTGTATGGCGTTTTATTTTTATTTTTTATGTAAGAGGAAAGCAAATGAGCGGTGGCCCGCCCGCTGATGTCAAGTGATCACCGCCGCCCATAGGCAATTGCAACACCCGCGGGGTCACAGAAGCGTTGCCGGCCTTTAAAAAGCCCCCGCCCTCCCTATTTGGGAAGTTGGCTCTCCGGCTCTCCCGGTCGGTCTTCTGTGGGAGCGTTGTACTGCCCCGCACGATACGGCCCATTCATCCTGCAGGCTAAAAAAGCATGCAGCAGGCTCAGACCACTACGTAACCAGGGTTCCGTACCCGAAGCGTAAACCGGGAATCCTATTGAAGGCTTCGCTGTCCGTCTGTCTGTCACCAGGCTGTATCTCATGAACCGTGATAGCTAGACAGTTGAAATTTCCACAGATGATTTGTTTCTGTTACCGCCCTAACAACAAATACTAAAAACCTGAATAAAATAAATATTTAAGGGGTCTCGTGAAAACGTGATATTATCGCTTGTTTTTGCTCTATACTAATAATGACAACAGTAAGACGCTTAATTTTTTTTTACAGAATATGTATTTATATAGTAACTTTAAAAATAAATAATGACATAAATATTTAAGGGCTCCCAATCCCAAACAACAAAAGTGATGTTTTTGTTTGTTTTTGCTCGATATTGATAACGATAACATAACAAGTAGACACCTGAAATATTCACATAATATTTGCTGTTCGGTATAGAAATGATACGGAACCCTGCATCCGCGAGTTTGACTGGCACTTGATCGATTTTTACGGTGAAATTTTTACTATTAAAATGAAATCCACAAAGTATGATATTGTATAAAGTATAATATACCTAAACCTTCCTTCTGAGCTACTATCTATTCGTGAAAATGGTATGAAAATCCGCGTGGATAGATGAATTTTGATTTACACTGTATTGATCAATCAATTAATTTATATTTATCAAACATAGATACAATGATACAGATAGTACATAATGAATCATTAAGTTCGCTGTCATGCAGTTTAAAGCACAAAATTATGATCAACAATTTATTATTATTTGTATTTCTTTTTTATTGACCATCTAGAAGCGAATTTAGATATCGTTATTCTTTATAACGATATCTAAATTCTAATAAAATTAGATAAAGGCTAAAGAAGCCTAATCAAACCATCATATTGGGAAAGTTACATTTTTGGAAAACACAACAATGGGTAGGAGCCATTTTGAAAAACAGGGAACATAATGAGATAAGGACTATTATGTACTTAAACGAAAGAACCATCGAGTGATCGTTCTGACAAATATGGACTAATAATTTTTACTTTAAAAATGCTTATTCTTATTTTAGATCATAAAGGAGCTAAGTAAAACGCGGGACCTTGGTGAGCTGGAGAAAGACCTGCGAGACGCAATTACAAGTCGGGACATAAAGACCTGGCTGCGCCCGCGTGATCTGGAATGCGTGTTCTGCTGCGATACATTCCGCAGACCGGTGACCACGCCATGCGGACACACTTTCTGTTATCCTTGTGTTGAACGCTCCCTCGACTACAGGGACACATGTGCCCTCTGCGTACAAATTTTATTTAATTTTATCCCAAAATATGTAAGTTTAATTTTATTATTTACACCACTAGGCTGACCACCGGTTATAAATAAATTTTAAATAGTTGTCTGGGTTGGCATATCTATCTAGATAAAAATCCTTAAAAAAAAATATTTGACGACCTCTTTGCCGTGAAGACTAACACGCCGCTTATAAGTATTTTTATTGCTTTCCTTTCCATTTCTACAGTGCTGCCAGTGGTACTTACTACCTACTAGTGGGGTGAGAGGGTGAAGATCTCACACAGTAATAATTTATTGTTTGTCGGTTCATAAATCTAGATAAAACAGGGTCGGAGTGATTATCTCGTCAAGTTGTTATGATGAACGCTAGTCTGCCACTCGTTTATAAAATACATACATAAAACATTGAGCTGAAAAATATGTTACTTTGTCATCACTATTACTACATACTAATATTAGAAAAGCGAAAGATTGCACTTGAGGAAGTTTATTCCTCTTGGTTTTATTATTCCGAAATAAAAAATTAACCTTCTCGAAAAGGCAAAAATACATGTATAATGCCTCCGAATCCCGCTGAATGAGGGCCTCTTCCAATCGTTACTCCTGTAAGGTCATGGAAGGGGCTCGTCTATAGCAGTGGACCTCCTGCGGCTGAAATAGTGACGATGAGAGTCTTTACTAATATTATAAATAGGAAAGTGTTTGTTATCCGTCTTTCACGTTAATAACGAAGCATAAGCTTTTTTATGTGGAGATAGTTGAATTGCGGGAGAGTGACATAGGTTACTTTTTCTTTTTCGCGGGCAAAAGCTAGTATATAATAAACATTTGCAGGTACGCGTGACTGAGATCATAAATTCGGCGCTGGTTGCAATCGGCGCGCCGCATAAGCCCGCCCTGAATGGCCAAAACTGCATCCCCATTTTGACCTGCACCTTAGCTTTTCCTGGGTTTGTCTGTCTTTTTCACATAATAATAATATTATGAGGCCGAAGATGTTGTTTTTAGGGTTAAAATGGGAACTCTATTACTGAAACTTCGCTGTCTGTCTGTCTGTCGCTAGGCTGTAACTCATGAACCGTGAAAGCTACATAAGTAGTTGAAATTTTCACAGATGATGTATTTCTGTTGCCGCTTCAACAACATAATAACAAAAAAGAAAATAAGGGAGGATGCATGGATGAGGTTGCAATACGTGATTTTTCTGCATAAATTGCTATTCGAGGAAATTAGTGGTCCGATGTGAAAAATTCTTCGTTGTGTAAATATTGGAAACTTTGAAAAAATTTACCGTACCCGTTTCCCGTTATTTCATATTTCAAATGCGGCACAACACTTAGACGTGAAAAGGGGAAAGTGAAAGGATTTATTAATTTGTTGATATCTGATTACCTGTTATTATAACTAGTATAATAGTTTAATCTGCAAGTACAGTAGCAAGCACCAATAGACTCGGCCATACTTAGTTAATTGATACACTTATTCGTACGGAGAAATGGATATAGTGACAGATTGTAATATATATATATTTCTTTACAGATTGCCAAGTCCACTGTTTATGTTCAAACCGAGCTACTGGCATTTGATCCGACGCGTGATACAGTCAAAGTCCCGCCGATTCGGGATGGTCATTAACGATCGGGACGCCGCAGGCTTCTCCGTCGAATACGGCACTGTGAGTACTAGGCATAGTGGACATCGAACGATAAAAAGTACACATATATTTTAGAAGTAGCTAATGCCCGCGACTCTGTCCGCGTAGATTTTAATATAATTGCAATACGTTATTGCTCTGTTACAATAAATTATATCCACCGGTTAACGTACATTTTTCCGGGATAAAAAGTAGCCTATCTTTTATTCTAGGTCTTAGTCCATCGCAGTGCCAAATTTCATCGAGATCCGTTCGGTAGTTTTTGTGTGATGTGCGTACAGACAGAAAAAAATTCTAAAAGCAATAGTTTAGAAAAGCCCTATAAAGAGCCTCTATATATTTTTTTCTTAAATATCACCCATGTACAGACATAGCTGTTACAATTTTATTATATGTATAGATAAGAAATATAAATAATCCATATATTATAAATGGGAAAGTGTGCTTGTTTGTGTCCGTTTTTCACGTCAAAATGGAGCAACGGATTAGTTTGATTTTTTCATGTGGAGATAGTTGAAGGGCTGTTTAGTGACATATACATAGGTTACTTTTTGTCTATTTCTCTCCCCCCTGAATTTGACGCGAGCGAAGCCGTGGGCAAAAGCTAGTTTTAAATAATAGGACTACAATTTTTGTACGACAACACAGAAGAAGATAAAATATTCTGTTATATTTTTCTTGTCTTGCGCCAATAACGTCGTCGTGCGCGCAAGTCGGATAGCTCGTGACTTTCTACCAGCGGCCTTAACTGAAATCCATTATTAGTTTCAACATATATTTAATTACCCTCTTATATTTATTTATTATTAATTCTTATTATGATAATCAACAGATAATGGAACTACGCGATTGCCTCTATTTGCAAAATGGTTGCACTATTGTGTCAACCATCGGAATCTCCCGTTTTAGAATTCTGGAGCGCGATGTTATTGACGGGTGAGTAGAGAGAAGAAAATAAATAATGCAAAAATAAGTAATCTCAAAGGTTTTCACTCAGATTTGGTTCAAAGTGATAAACCATTAATCCTTCAAGTCCTTTCCTTCAATCCTTCCTTTCAAGTGTTGTTTTATAAATGATGGTTCTACAAGTAAAATTTTCAAGAGAACAAGAGGTAGATAGATAACATATTCCTATTTAATACTAAAAACAAAGTTTCGTTAGTCACACCAAGGTTACATTGACCTGAGAATTATGTCCATGTAACAATATGTTGTAGATGGTGCGACGTGGCCAGCGTCGAGCCGTTCGTGGATGTGCCCGTTATGAGCGACACCTCGGTACAGGTGTTGCGTTCCCTCGCGCGCAATATCTCTTACAAGGCCGCGCTGTGGATCAGATGCTTCAGCCAAGAGCTGCGTGTCAAAATTCAGCGCGCGTGCGGCCCCATGCCACAGATCGATATCGACGGCGAATGGTGGCGCCTGCCCGACGGACCAGTCTGGCTCTGGTGGATCATCTCGATTTTGCCTCTGCCCATGAAAGTTAAGGTAAACCTTGAACATTTCTTTTTCCCTTATAGTAAAAGTCGTAGCGCGTTCGATTTGAGAGCACGTAGGTGGCTGGCTGATCAAAATGCAATGTTTTTTGAGCAGCAGCAAATTTTCCCCAGATACTCATCCACGAAACCAACTGTCTGGCTAAGCGTATGCGCGTAGTGTTGCGCTCGCTGGATATGGCGCTCTCGCAAACCGAGCTCAGCCTGTACGAGTACGAGCTGACGCTTGCTGACTGGTGGATGCAACGACAATTGTGATCCGACCTGCGCCCACGCTTCGCCCCGTGGTTTGCATGGCGACACACGCCGCGCAACGCGCCACGAAATGCCGTGTCCCGTTACCCGCTTCACGACCCGCTGCGAGAACCACGAATGTACTTCTACACAGTCGGTGACTACTTGTACTGCTGGGTCACTACGTACCTATACGACAACGAAATATATCACACGTATACTGTACCTTATGTACTACTTTAAATATTAAAATGAAGTGGCAGGGTCCTTCTGTGATTGTAATTTTATACAGATGTGCACTTATTATGCACATATATCCTTTAGATTTCAACTTAAAAAATTATAATGTCCATTCTGAAAGGGTAAGTGTGCCAAAACCTATCTATTTGACTTTTTAACTCACGTCCTTTTTCTCTTGTGATAAATATAAATAATAGCATAGGAAATTTTCGACGCTATATTTATACCTACTGCAGGGTCCATGGTATGTCAAATATAAATCAGTCGTCTAGAATTGTAATCATAACAATTAAACATAATTTTTCGTAAATAATAAAAATATACCTATTTTTCAATTTTAAATTATTAATATAATAAATATCATATCACTAAAAAGCATATGTCGAGAAGTTTTCATATTTATTCACCCCGTTTAATTTATAAGTATTTTGTTAAAGGATGAGCTACACAGCGTTATTCCATGTATTGAATATAAATAGAAATTATTATAAATGTTTTCAAATTAATAATAAAGTTGTAATAGTTATTTCAGTGTTTTGTTAAATAATAGTGCACCGTCAATTAATTTTATCTATGAAGGCGGTGTATAGAAGAGAGGCCTATGCTCAGCAGTGAACCGAAAGAGGCTGGAATGATGATGATATGATGAATAGTACATAAATGTTGAGACTGTCTTACTGACTATTGAATGTTAATGAGAATCTAAGAATAAAAAAATTTCATATAAGTAATCGTAGTTATTTGAAAAATATTTCCAAACTAATACATGTTCAAACTACTTATACGATAAAATATATCTTCTATATTCTAGATATCCTATACCTTCTATATTTTTAAACTAAATAAGTGAATGAGTTGAAAATCTTTGTACGAATTTAAGGAAACAAATATGCTTTGGTTTGTCATATAATAATAAATGTCATTTAATAAATATTCTTAGTTTAAGATATATGAAACCACGTAATTACACCAATGTTCTTATTGAATGAGTCATATTCTTATCAAGTACTACCAACCGTGCCGGAGTTTCACCCGCGCTACGGCTTTTACCAACTGGCTTTTACCAACTCATGAGCTCTCGCGCTCCGAATTTACTATTTTGTTTTTTGTCACCAACTCGCTCGCATAAAGTACAGTCAAATTAAAATACATTGGAACCAAAACTCCTTTTAATATCACTTTCTAGGATTACACACTATGCTTAAAGGAATTCAATTTTACAAATTTAAAAGGATTATGGGTAATTGAAAGCATAAACGGAAAATGTGTTCGCAAAAATTAGAATTTAATATTAACGTTATATTATATATTATATTAACGTTTTTACTATTTACAATCGGCTGTTGTAAACTTGATTTGAACTTACCCGATAATCAAGTAGGTGGTATTGAATATGAAAGATTTTAACTATGAACTCCAATTTTAATTAACAATAGCCATGAGCTGAACACATTATAATTGGCAATAGTTGGGGTGTTTTCATCCATATATTTGACAAAAAATGTTACTCATTCAATAGGAAGATGCGTGTTGATCATTTCAAATATGTAAATATCACCAATTTAAGCTAATTATTACCCAATCTTGTCCCGTCAGTAGTTTAGCCATACAAGAAAACTCATTAATATAAAATATGTGTGTTCGTAATATTTGTGTATGATGTATTGATGTAACGAATATAATCCTTTTAATTGTACGTTAGCCTAGCTTCTTTGTCAAACAGCGCCGTTAAACTTGGCTGCGTTACTTGTATGACGATTATCATATTTATCATTATATCAATTGTTCAAATTATAGATGTAATTAAGAAAACTTATAAATGTTTCAATGTTATATATGTATATATCATTCCGATGTAAAACAGTAATATTGATCTCATCTTAGGGCTTTATTTCACGTAATACACATTTACAATCGCAATAATTTTCAAAACACAATGTTTCAGAACCATTAGATTTTCTTTTTAAATTTACTAAAGTGTTGTTGTGAAATAGGGCCCAAGTCTTATTAAGTGTACATTATTATTATTATTAAGCTAGTTAATTAAACTTGCTGTGATTTTTTTTTAGTCTACAATTAAGTAAATTATTATATATGTATCGTCTCATAATGACAATCCGTTTGGAAACATTGCAAATTCTTAAAATGCTATGCGTAAAATGACATCTTTACAGTGGTCACTCATTTATAAAATGTCCGGCTTGCTTTATTTTAATCCAGTGCGGATCTAGCATTTTATAGTCTGCATTATTCTAGTAATTTAATAGTGTGAACACTAGGTACACTGAGAATAATGTCAAGATGGAAAAATTATTCAATTCGATATATTTTAAAAACTTATACATTTTATATCAAGTTTGAGTTGAAAGAGCTTTATGACTCGGCGCAGAGTCCTGCTGAAATGATCATTCTTGTTCATTATGTTATGGTGTTGTTAAGGGGCTTAACTACCTTCTCAAGAATAGTAGGTATGGGTTTTCAGCATCAATACGATCGTTGTTTGTTGAAATAATGCTCAGTTGTAAAAAAATCATCCTTTTGCTTAACGCATTTGTAGCTGTTTCGATTTTACCGCCTTATCTATCTATACATATAATAAAACTGAGCTATATCTGTACCTTTTAATCAAAGATCTGTACATGGGAGATATTTAAGAAAAATATATATAAGGGTTCTTTATAGGGCCTATAGAAGCCAAAACAATTAATTTTAGAATATTTGTCTGTCTGTCTGTATGTTTGAACGCGCCTCACACAAATTACCGAACAGATCTGGATGAAATTTGGCACAGCGATGGACTTATGACCTAGATTAAAATATAATTTATTGTAGGATATTTAGTATCGATTGGTCGGACGTAGTCGCGGGCATTAGCTAGTTCTTTTTTATATTATCAGTTTATTAAATAACCAGTACGTCTCCTAAAGGCACTGAGGCCGAATTCAAAAGTAATATTTTGTTTATTTTTTATTATTGTAACAGTATTTATGACCAGACTTTGTATATGTACTTAATATAAATGGCTATTTATGATACGTCAAAACTACTTCTGCGTGATTAAAAAACTATAAATACATTAATAAACTTGTTTTTATTGTCCTCCAAACAAAATTAATTTATTTTAAAATTTAAGCTTTTCACTTTTTGCAGTATGTACGAAGAGAGGAGATTGCGTTCCCAAATAATATTGTTACATATGAGTATCTAATTTTTGCCTAGTTTATTATTACAATATTTATAAGTCGTGTAGTACAGTAATCAATAATCTCAATATATATAGATAATTTCTACACCTTACTACCTACCGCAGACTAAAGTTTCATACATGTTGAAAGTTTTAGCCTGCAGCATGAATGGGCCGACTCGTCCGCGAAAGTACCACACTCCCACAGAAGACCGACGCCTGAATGGCGGCTATTAAGTAGCCGCCATGCTCCGTCCGGTGAGTGGAAGAGCCGGAGGCCCAACATCTTCGGCTTTTTAAAGGCAAGCAACGCTTCTGTGACCCCGCCGGTGTTGCAGGTGTCTATGGGCGGCGGTAATCACTTAACATTACGCGATCCGCCTGCTCGTTTGCCTCCCTCTTATATATAAATAAAAAATATATTCCGTCTGAACGAGTGGAGGTCGACCACCGTATGTTGTAAAAGAAACTTTATACCATGTACGACCACTCTGTCGAACGAACTGCCTGCAGTGGTATGTATTTCCGGATCAATACGACATCGGAACCTTCAAGAAAAGACCGTATAAATCCCTTCAAGGCCGGCAACGCTTATGTAACCCCCCGGATGTTGCAGATCTATGGGCGACGGTGATCACTTAACATCACGTGGGCCGTCTGCTCGTTTGCCTTCCTCTTTTATAAAAAAAAAATAAACTTAAGATCGTTAAATAAATAATATATTAATAATTACAATATAGTTATGTTTTATGTAGGTATGTGTTAAATATGCAGGCTCGGGGAAATGTTCTATGAATTTTTGTTGATAACCGATTCTGCATCTGTGATAAATCAAGATCAATGATAAATCAAGATAGATTTATGCGTTCATGTCCATGGATTTATGATGGATCTATGCATAGAGTATATATAGATAGATCTATGCTATCACGTACTGTCACGTGGCTAATGAGAGAAACGGATACTTGAAAGAAGACATCGACGCGCACCCTGTTTAAAATATTATATTTTCAGCAAGCAACAATAATATAATTGTACTAAATGATCTAAGAACTTTACAGATTTAGGTATGTACAATGTTATAATTATTTACCGATGAAATGGAAATACTAACCTTCTAAAGGGATGGATTTTAAAATATATTTAATTATGGACTTCACAAAGACTTCAGCAAGTTTAACTCCTCGTTCAACACTTCTTTCTTATTCTAGGCTTCAACTCATTTTTGGCCGGTTATTTTCATTGACATAAGAAACTAAAGGACATGAAATAGTTGTCTATACAAAAATTGGTTATACATGTATAACACATTTCGACGATGAATTCATAAACGTATTGCTATCTCTTTTTTACTTACCTCTGTACGATGTACCAGAAAGATAAAACACTAATTTTGATCGTACTCTTTATGGCAACATTTTATTAGCGATGTAAGCATAATACCTTCATGC
>JADGIL010009205.1:43560-58951 GCA_020352625.1 Cactoblastis cactorum | reverse complement strand
TAAACTTAAGAAATAATTAAGTAGTGAACAGTTTAATCGCTAACGTAGTTTACGCAGAATATTTCTAAAAAAGGACATGTCATTTCTTTTAGTTTGATTAAGGGAGCCATTGTGCCTATATAGATAGGCACAATGGATGTGAAAACTTAAAAGTTGTAGTTAGGATGTGGAGCCTTTAGAAAGTCGTAACGTATGTAGCGGGCAAAAAGAAACGTATGTTGTCACTTTTATATAAGTAGATGTTGTATATATTTTGTGTAAATGATATATTAATAAGTGCACAGTTCCGGTACTGAACCATAAAAAACAGCGATCTCTTTTCTGCTATTACACTTAAATTAACTTCGATTTTTAAGCCCAAATAGTAAAGTAACTTTAAGCTCGTCACATCAAAAAGTATACCTTGGCTAGAACTCGTCTACGAAATGATTGTACCTATTAGTAGGTACTTATGGGCACATTGTATATCCAAATGAAATCTTTATTATTAAGATTTATGATAGTGCGTTAATAATAGTGCGATATCGCAAACGTGCGATAATAATCGAAGATAAACTAAAAAAAAAATGCACGTGTGACGAGCTTCAACGATTATAATAATATAATTATGATATCATTTGTCATGATATGTCAAACTATAGTGGATCCGATCAACTGATATAATTCTGACTAAAAAGTATATTTGTGACGATGCCATTTGCTTGCTGAGAGAATGGTACCTGGTTGAAATAAAGGAGCTTGAATGAAATAATTTGTGTTTTGAATTACCTTCGTATCCAACTATTCCAACACCAATTTTTTCCCCTTCTTCTTCTACATAGTATACAGGTAGCATAATTTGAGCAGCATTAGGAGTCGTATTTTAGAAATACTAATACAAAAAATCAGCACAGTAAGTTTAGGCCACTCTCACTGGCTGCGTGGCCAGGATTTCGCTCCGAGTACATACGAATAAGTATACGTATTATACGAATAGTTCGAGCCCAGTAGATACCTAATAAAAGCTTGTAAATAAATAAACAATAAAACGCGCCCAAAGTAAGCTTGACCTTATCCTATCTCTTGCGCTCTATGGTTTCGAAATGTCACTGGTGTATCCCAGTTTGGAAAAACCATGAAAAGCTTGTTCTATCATTTTGAACTTTCACATATGGAATATAAATTCCAGACTGTGATGTGAAAGTAACACTAATTTAATAATTGAGAAAATGTACAGATTTATTCAAAAATATCAGACTACAAATTCAGTTTGATGAAGTCGTAGAAGCTGGTGACCCTGGCGAAGACTGATGGGAATCCGCGCGTGCAGCCGACTGATGCCACGAACGAGCTGACACCCACCTAGAACGGATGAGATGCACCGCATTAAAGCAATTGCATTGCAAATAATTAAAAAGTAGGGAGAAATTATACAGATTGAGTGAGGTTGAGTGTGTTGAGTGATGTGAGTGTGATGATTGAGTGTGTGAAAAAAGTTGTAACATCTTTTGACTCGTGTACTTAGGCTTAGAACCCACTGCAATAAAACGCGCAAGACTGAAAAAATGTAACACATGAGTTTACTATACAAGCGCACGCATTAACGACGTTTTTCAGTGGCTAATTTAAAAAACGAAACTTGCTACTTTTTTACCGCGATTTTGAAACGCGCGATTTTTTTCATCCAGAAATCTATTGTGGTACTGACATAACATTAAGCAAAACGCCAGTCGCAATGCGTGTTTGTATGTGGTTTAGCTTTTTCAGCTATTCCTAAACTGCTTGCGTTTAATCGTAGTGCATGCTAAGCCTTAGGACTTAAGATGTCGTCTAGTGTCACAATACAACGAACTAAATATACTAGCACTACTGACGATTTATTTTTTTTATGACAGAGGGAGGCAAACGAGCAGGCGGGTCACGAGATGTTAAGTGATCACCGCCGCCTATAGACAATTGCAACACTCGGGGGGGTCACAGGAGCGTTGTCGGCCTTTAAGGGATTTATACGCTCTTTTCTTGAAGGTTCCTATGTCATGTTGGTCCGGAAATACGCTGCAGGCAGTTCGTTCCACCCGATCGTGTTAAAATACTAGTATAGCATATAATTGATTGATTTTTATAGTAGCGGACGTCGTGCTCTGAAACGTCACTGCTGAGGATGCAACCAGGATAAAGCTCGATTAAGTCTGCAGTAAATGCAGCTTTATTTCTTGCACATTTTTACCACGTTTGCCTTCTACAAACAACTCACCAAGTAGGTTCCATTCTTGTTAATGACGAGCGGTCCACCTGAGTCCCCTTGGCATATCCCCACGCCACCAGCGCCATTTGTGCAGATGCTGCTGGGCTGTGCGTAGAAACTGTATATGGCCTGGCACTGCGACACCGTGATCACTTGCAGGTCTACGTGACTCACGATCGCGCCGTAAGATATACTAACTTCCTCTGCACAAGTGGAAAAAAATGAATTTTTTCGCAAGTTAAATGGTTAGAAGATATCCACATAGATACATATGTACTACATATAATAAAATTGTTGTATATCTGTACATTATAATAAAATTGTAACTGAGCTGTCTGTACATGGGAGATATTTAAGAAAAAAACATATATAGGATCTATAGAAGCCAAAACGATTGTTTTTAGAATTTTTGTCTGTCTGTCTGTATGATTGTAGCGCATCACACAAAAATAAACGGATCTGGATGAAATTTGGCACAGCGATAGTCTATAACGTAGAATAAAAGGTAGGCTATTTTTCATCCCGAAAAAACGTACGGTTTTCGAGATCCCTCGGGGGATATAATTTTATGTATTGCAAATATTATAAAATCTACGCAGACGAAGTCACGGGCATCAGCTAGTAATAGATAAATAAATTTTAGAAGATTTGCAACAGTTGTAGCTTGCTTGAGAAACTATTGTGAGAATCCAAAAATTAGGATTTGAGGATAATCTTCACATCTTCCCACTGTAATTCTCATTTCTCGAGCTAGATGGCGTTAATGAAGATATTGTTATCTATCTACACTAATATTATAAAGAGATAAAGTTTGTAACTTTCATCGTTTATTTGTAAGGGCTAATCTTTGGAAATACTGAACCGATCATGCAAAATCTTTCACAATCAGAAAACTACACTATTCATGGGTTCTATAGGCTATTTATTAACGTCCAACGAAGTGGGCACGGCTCGGCTTATGTAAAAAATATTGGAAAGATTTTGATGAAATATCAAAATCTTTAGATGAAGCCCTGGGAGCACATCTAGTAAAAATATCTCGTTCAAGAGCTTTAATATCCATGCTCATATTATAAAGAAGTAAAGTTTTTAACTTTGTTTGTTTGTAAGGGCTAATTTTCGGATTTTTTTCATTCATGATTATAAAAAATCCCAAAGTCATATTTTTCTCTACATAGAAATTTATTTGCTTTAAATTAGTACTTACGGTCGTTGGTCAGGCCGTACCCGGCAGCACTCGCCCAGTCCCCAACAAATTGCTCAGTGAGCAAGTTGGGGGGCGGCAGGGATATGGTCTGTACGTTAGCTGAAAATTAAAATTGTTCACATAGGAAGACCTTTTCGATAATAAAAAGGCTACAATGCTAGTAGGTCCGGGAATTGAGGGTTCCGTGCGAACTTTCAAATATAAACTCATATTGGTGGGTTAATCTCTGGCCTTATTACCGCAACAAGCGCAAATGGTTTATGATAAAAATAAAAGTGCCGTTTTGTACGTTATTATTGTATATAGGGTTTTAAGATTTTTCCTTTACATATTTTACAAAAAAAAATTTAAAACCTTTCGTCGAAAGTAGTTCTCAGACAAAGTAGTTCTCAGACAAAGTAGTTCTTAGACGATGTGTTATCAGATTTTTGTATTGCAAAAAAATTAGCTTCGAGCAACCCAATTTCGTGATCGCATTTCAAACTGACTAACATAGAATGTAAAATATTATTAACCTGATAAAGGAACCGTGTAAGGCAGGTAAATCATAGCAACATCATTATGTAGCAAACGTGGATTCCACTGGGGATGCAGGATGACAGTGGAAGTTATCATGCGCATGCCTCCAAAGAAAAGATACTGGGAGCCAAAAACCACGGTATATTGTCCGGCTTGGTTTGTGCCATCGAACCAACAGTGAGCGGCTGTGATCAGCCGGGTGGTGGTGAGCAGGGAGGAGCCACATGCCGACTGTCCAGGCCTGTTCACGAAAGTGATTATCAAGCCGGCCTGAAAGATGTAGAATAAGATCTAGCGTAACATATAGCTACATAAGTTATATTTTAGTTTACTTTATAGTTTAGATGTGTACAATAGTATAAGTTTCGCTATACAATATGATGCCATTATTCCAGGCACATTGCATCATTTTATTTAAGTATAAATAAATTGTATTTAATGTATCAGTTATTTTGTTCACAAACAACTTTGTTTTGTTGTTGAACAAAATAACTTATAAATTTACTTAACTTTCAAAGCGCAAATGGAGATAAAGTGTCGGGACAAACTCATCAAATTACACGTCCCGAATAGCAGGCATGTCAACTATTTCTAGCTTTAACTAATTATATTTATCTGATAATACAAGTAAATATCCTCACCAAATACGGATAAGCATTAACGGGCGCCACACTGCCACCTACTATCCTTCCCGTCTGTTTTTCTACCAGACTCCTACCAGCAAAGATCTTCTCTTCCGCCGCTCTGATTTTCGTCGCAAGAGGTATGCCGATCTCCTCATGGTAGTTAAGTAGTCCTTTAGGTTCCACGAAAGGATTACCAGCAACCAGGGCCACAAACCCCAGCAAAATCACAGCCCGCATATTGTTACTTTTTATCACGTTTAATTACCTCTAATAGACATTATTATGCTTTATATAATGTATATATTATCGCCAATATTCATATCAAATAATTAAATCTGTATCATCTTTATCTGGTGATGAAGATTATAGTATAAATGATGATAATAATTTTATGTATCGACTAAAGTTTTTATTTACGTATGAAATATCAACAAATTCATCAACAAACATCTATTTTCAATAAATGATAAAATACTCAATTATTCGCACTTTAATTCCAATTATTAAACACGTATTTTATCACACTTTATGAGTGCCTAGCAAATGCCCGCGACTTCGTCCGATCAGTGGATTCTCTAATATCTTGTCAGCCCCTTGCTCGGTTTCAATAAATTATATCCCTCGGGAACCGTACATTTTTTCAGGATAAAACGTATTTTTTAATCTAGGCGGGCTATGAGCTGTGCTAAATTTCATCCAGATCTTTTCGGTAGTTTTTGTGTGATGACAAACATACAGACAGACAAAACTTCTAAAAATATCGTTTTGGCTTCTATAGGTCTTACAAAACGCTCCTAAATATTTTTTTCCTTAAATATATGTACATAAGTAGATCACTTACAATCTTATTATATGTATAGATAGAATATATATTAAACTTTATGTTTGATAGAATATGTCTGTACTCAGTATAGTCTTTTAAATTTATCTTTGATCTCCGACTGTTCATTTGGCCACAGAATTTTTCAACTACGTTGAATATTTAGAAATTTATTTCTGTCATTGGGATTATTTTAAGATTACCTACCAACATGCGGTTGCAGCACAACTTCTTCAATTCGCAACTCCTGTCATATTAGGGAATGCCAAATGAAAAAAAAATTGTGATCGTACCGAAATAGGCTTAATAAATTATTTCCGGTGCTAATAGATTTATTTTATCTTATCTCTTAATTGGTTTTACTTACGTCATTTATTCAAAAACACACTACTTAACAGTCGGTTTCATCTAAAAGACATGATTATTATGCTTTTTTTTTTCACTTTTATTTACGGTTTTGTCAATTGATTGGACCAAACGTTTCAATCTTAAAAATTAAAATATTTGTTATGATTACGGTTTTCTTTACAAATTTATTTTTTTACCCCCGATGCAAAAAGGGTGTTATAAGTCTGACATGTGTGTGTGTCATTTTGGATAATTCTTTTTTTATAAGTGTCATATGTTTTGGGGGGTTAGGTGACAAAGTTTTAAGACAATTTGGGACATCGCATAATATTTTAAAAATACTTTATCACTAAAAACTTGTGCTTAGGTCATATACATATACTCGTATGTAGGTGTTTTGCATTTTACACAAATTGTATCTCAAAAATGTAGCTCTAACAATGACAGGGTCAAAAAATCAAGAGATTGGCATGACATAATATTTTATTGATGGCTTCTAATATTATTTTCACGCTGAGACTTGCGAAAAGCCACACTGGTATTTACCTGAAACAAATTCATAATACTATTAGCAACCAACAAACTTTACATACATACGATACAAAAAAGGTTGAAAGCCGAACGCCTCTGAGAAGTACAAATAGAAAAGGAAGGATAACACTGTTTAGTAAAATAATGTGCTATTGAACTATAGAAAAACATGATCTAATTAGGCGATTTACAAAACGGACGATCTTGTTCAACGCTCGTTTACACAGGCGATCATAGGATCATAATCATTGGTTAACGTGTAAAATATTCGTGTGGTGCATACGAAAAAATAATAAATCAGCTGTTTAAGTGTTAATCAGTGACTTAGAAAGTTGGTAAACTCGGCTTTTACAAAATCAGTAATAAACCAGGAGTGAGTGTAAAATATAGTAGATACAACGTTTTACGTACATTCACCGCATATGCTGCATGATGAAGTTGTAGAAGCTGGTGACCCTGGCGAAAGCTGAGGGGTGTCCGCCCTGACAAGCCCGTCTAGCTGAGAATGAACTCACGCCAATCTGAAATGATTTAAAAATTCCTCATAATTTGGTTGCTTTTTTTGACCAAGAGACGGAGATTTTGGAGATGCAAAAATAAGAAGTCGAACTCTGGGCATCAAGCCTCCGTGACCTCAGAGCAACATGGATAACCTACCTGGCCAACACTTAGGAGGTCCCGAGTTCGATCCCCGGTCAGGTCATGATGAAAAATTATATACTTATTTCTGACTAGCCAACACGTGCTCACTTCGTTGAGCGTTAAAATTACTTATACTTATAGCACTCCAGAATATTTATGATTAACTTTGTGATTGTGAAATAATTTTCTTCTTTACAAAGTTTTTTTTTATGAAATAGAGTGACAAACGAGGGAGGCGGGTCACGTGATGTTAAGTGATCACCGCCGTCCTTAGACACCTGCAACACTTTTGGCGTCACAGAAGCTCCCATTACAAAAGCCTCGAACAGAATCTAACCCAATTTATATAATTTATTCCTTTATATTTAACTATTATCACTGTCTGTCTCTATGTATGTACATACATATGTACGCTTAGATCTTTAAAACTACGCAATCGATTTTGATGCGGTTTTTTTGATAGATAGGGTGATTCACAAGGAAGGTTTCAAAACTCGTGCGAAGGCGGGCGGGTCGCTATTTCAATAATAATCATACAACAGTATAACTTCCAAAATTAAAAAGCATTTACTCACCAAGTAATTAGCTCCATTCCTGTTGATAACTAGAGGACCACCAGAGTCCCCTCTGCAGATGCCCACGCCGCCAGCTCCGTTGGTGCAGATGGTGGTCGTCTGGGCGTGGATGCCGTAAGACGCCTGGCACTGCGGCACGGAGATCACTTGAAGAACGACGTGCCTGATAGAGGCGTCAGTTGATATGCTGACTTGCTCTGAAATATGATGTGTTTATGGGAAGTAATAATATAAGCCTTTATTTCTGAACCATTTTTTGATTAACGTTATAATCTGTGTTATTTGTACCTATTATTAAAAAACAAGATATATTTATCAAAACTCAATACTCTAACATTTATTGAATCCATGTAGGTACCTATTTTACAAAGATTGTACATTTTAGATAACATTCCTGAATAGTGTAGCTTTCTGATTGTGAAATAATATTCATAATCGGTTCAGTATTTCCGAAATAAGATTAGGCTTTACAAACAAACAAAAAACAAACTAACAAATAATCAAAGTTGTAAACTTTACCACTTTATAATATTAGTATAGATTAAAATAATGCAAATCTTTTAAAGTTTTTTGAAGTTCCGATAGCCAGTAGACGTAGGCCTCCTCCAATCTTTTCCATTCTGGCCTCTCTCTGGCTATTCTACGCCTCGTTTTGTTCCTACAATAAAACTTAATGGTACTTACGGTCGCTAGTTACTCCGAACCCAGCAGTAACTGCCCACTGTCCAATAAACTGGTCATTTATCATATTCCTTGTAGGAAGAGATACCGGCTGGATAGTCGCTAGAAATATTAAATCATTATTGAGAATGAAATAATCCAACTTTAGTATTAAATCATTTTTAATTTAGCATTGAAAAATCATATTCCTGCTTACATTAATAAGAAAATATTTGTTACATTCAAAGAACCACTTTTAAAAATTTCGTGGTTAAGGAAAATAGTACAATATTGTTGATCACGATTTCTATATTTTTACTTTTGGACAGCATTTTTTCTTACCTGAAAATGTGACGGGTATCGGAAGGTAGATAATAGCAACATCGTTGTGCAGCGTAGACGGGTTCCATTGCGGATGCATGATGACTGTGGAGGTCGCAATACGGTTGCCTCCATAGAACAGATACGGCGTGCCGAAGACTGCAATGTACTGGCTAGCTTGTCGAATTCCATCGAACCAGCAGTGGGCAGCCGTTAGTAACCGGGTGGAAGACAAGATGGAGGAACCACAAGCCGACTGACCAGCTACATTTGTGAAGGAGATGATGAGACCAGCCTGCAAGACAATGGAAGAGAGTTATATATATTGTTGTTCCACAATCTTCCTGTCTATCATTCCCAAAAATTGTGATATCCGACAAGGATCATATTTGTCATGGCAGACTAATTAATATTGTACAAACAATACAAGTAAAAAAAATTGTAACTGGGCATGTCAATACATACATAGAAAATATTAAAAATAAAATAATAGACATTTGTTTAGGGGCAATAAAAACCAAAGCATTTTTGTTTTAATTTTTGTCTGCCTGGTTTTCTATCGGCCCACCTGTCTGAATATGAACGGACATCTCGCAAAAACGGAATCTGATGCAGTTTTCACATTATTAAAGTACTTATTATAAAAATATAGTGTAGGTTTCATCTTGATACGCCGCTTAGAATCTGAGATATACGCGCGGTCGACGTCGCGGGCAAAAACTAAATAAATAATATTCAATTACTACCAAATAATTTGTGTTTTCCTTCTTTAGGTATCTTTCTTTTTGTCTTCCTTCTTTTTATTCATGAAGCCATAGATATCCCGAGACCTTGTTATGATATCTAGACCAAGGTTCAACCTGAGGGGTACTGCTATGATCAAACCCACAAACCCCATCACATCTGTGATAATCGCCGTTCGATATTTATACATTCATACAGAAATTTATCAATATTGTCATATAGATAATTTTTGATTTTTTTGTAGTTGGTTTAGAATGAATCAATGAATCAACAAATAAAGAAAATCCGTAGATAACAAAAACTAACTTATCTATGGATTTTCCTAATTAGTTTTCGTATATCTGTATTTGTATAATCCTTCTTTGCAAACAAGTTATTATCAAAAGGAATTTCTGATTTTTGCTGAAATTACGTTATATGAAATTAATTATGGATTGCGTCATAGTTCTAGACGTCATCAACATTTTCATTTTAAAATATCTATTGACCATAAAAATATCCAATACAATATATGTCGTTTCAATTTCGTATAGGTACTTTGTTTTGGAAATTAAAATGTTTATGACATTAAAATAGAGATTACATTTGAACAAATAATTACTTACTGACCCGTTAATTAAAAACAAAGTTAAAAACTATGCCTCTTTATATAGTAGCGTATAATTTTAAATCTACAAGAACTATTTTTTATTACACTTAAACTATTACCAGGGATCACTTTCCCCGTTGTTCAAAGCTGTATGAAAATTCGTCCAGTGCTTTTCGACACAGACACGGCGGGGGACTTTGTTTTATAATATGTAGTTATAATCACAAAAATAATGTGTCTGAATTTCTTTGCAGAAGACGTGTGTCCTACCTATTTGTTTCTCTTGCTAAAACTAGAGAATGGCTGGACCGATCTGGCTAATTTTAAAATTGTGATATTATTATGGAAATTCAGCTAATTCTAATACCTCCACGAGAGTATTAGATAAATATACTATACTCTTAAATATAATTTTAAATATAATTATTGACGAAATAAAATGTAGTGTCTGCCTACCCCTATGGGAAAAAGGCGTGATCATTTGTATGTATGTATAAAATATTTCTGATATATTAATTTTACAAAAACTGTAGGACAAATTTAACCACGAAAGTATACAAAACCCATACATAATTCCATTCCAGTTGGACAATTTAGCGAATGCGAAACGAATCATTTAAAAACCTTCGTGATCTTGTACCTAAAAGCTAAAAAGTACAAATCTTTTACCCAAAACCTAAAATCTGTAACATTTTATACCAAAGTTTCCATTTTTTTTGATCCCATACTTTCGCACCACAAATAAATATCAAAATCGATCAACGTATTGAAATACTAACCAAGTAAGGATAAGAGCTGATAGGGGCTGCAGCACCACCGACAATCCTCCCGCCCCTCGCAGCTTGTACATTCTTGAGGAATATCTTGTCCTCCTGCTCCTTGATACTGGCTGCCAGGGGGATTCCTACTTCATCATGGTATCCAATAACAACTTCCACAGGAGATTTCTCCAAGGGGTTGCCGCTTACCAAAGCAGCTACACCCAAAAACCCCAGCAGAAAAACGGCACGCATTGTTTAATAAACTTTAATCGTGACATTCTCAGGGGCGTTTTAGCACTATTATATATACACTAGTCGTTATCTTCATTATCAACTACATATATCCGATACGTAATTAGCTTAAGCTAATTATTGAAATAATTATTATTTTACTTTACTTGGTTGTTCTCGATTAAAAGTAGTAGCTTTGTTGTTCATAAAATTTATCTCCAAAACATACAAAAATTAGGGTGATCTGATTGTTCATGATTTACTAGGGAACAATAAAACGTAGCAAATTTAAAACGTATTAAGAGACCTTACAGTTATTGTAGAATATTTACAGTTAACTCATAACATAAAGTTAGATAACTTATGAAACTTTTTTATTTCAGCATTTGCCTGCTTGAGAATATCTCTGGATTCCTATTTAACCTTACATATACATTATAAAATATATCAGTAAACATTTAGTGTATAATTTGTCTGTCCTTCCCTTCAATACAAAGGAACCTACCTTGGGTGTATGCAATATTAACCTATTTACCATTAAATTTATTTTTCTTTTATAATAGAATGTTTTTATCATCGAAGAACAAAAATTTATTCTTAAACTAACCGCTGAGCTACGTTAATTAGTTAATTTTTACAAAACGTTACATAATAAGGCTCATCGCTCAGGACACGTAGATAAGGCTGAAAAATGCTACATATTGCGACAGATTATCTATCATTTCTCGTTATAGATATCGTTATTTATTTAGAATCAAAAAATCAATCTAATCAATATAAGATTATACGTAGATCGAATTGTTAGTTATAAAGTCTATTTTTTATAATCCTAACAGATACAAAAAGATCGTAAGCGACCATATTCTATACTTTAATAATTTGTAGGCATAATTCCTACTTATAAAGTCAAACTCATACATAAAATGATACATTAGTTTCTTAGTCATTTTAGAATTTTTTTTATAAATATCAAACTCTTAATTACAACATATACATATAAATAAACTGAAATATATATATTTAAAAGAATGAAACATGAAAAGGCAAAACGTCAAAAAAATACACAAAAAGAAGCGTCAATCTTAAAAGACAACTTTGTATAACTGTCGATTTATAACAAAAGTTAATTATAACAAATGGATATAGAAAAAAATATTAAATTTATTAGACTAAAATGATTCCTGTGACGTTACTGATCCAATCCAAGTACCGCTGCACTCTAGTAAACACCGAAGGCAGGTCATTGTTGCAGCCGCCGGAGCTGATGAAGGACGCCACCCCAATCTGGTAATTTTAATTTGTTTATTAAAAACCACCACTGAAAATCTATTTAAAAAAGTGATACGTTAAACATCTAGAAGTATGTAATAACCATGTTGACGCCCAAAACTAAAGATATGATTGTTTTTCCGGTACCACAAAAATATACTGACAGTGGAATAGTGAGCACTCGCTTCGACGTATCATGAAATAAATATAATTGTGTAAAAATAGTAAGGGTTAAATACTTGGGGACTTAGTGCTAGAGAGTTAGCGACCCGGGGATCGAACCCAAGTCTTTTAGAGGCAAGGTATTTTTACCACGGCGCCAACTAGTTACTTACCAATAAAATCTCTTCTGTGGTATTGTGTCTTATGGTTAGTGGACCCCCATTGTCACCCTGAAAGCCATACTAATATTATAAATGTGGAAGTGTGTTTATTTGTCCGTCTTTTACGTCAAAACGGACCAACGACTTAGTGTGATATTTTATGTGGACATAGTTTAGGGGCTGAAGAGTGAAAAAGGCTACTTGTTTCTTTCTATTCCCCCACCCCCCTAAATTGACGCGAACAAAGCCGCTGGCAAAAAGCAATAACAAATAAAATTTACAAGCAAAAGCGCATCAAAATAAAAAAATCAAAATATTTATTTAGAAATTAGACCTTCACAGGCACTTTTTCACGTCACCAATAATTAAATATTTAAATCCCATTCAAACTATAGACTACCAGCATTTCGGAAAGACCACTGCTGAGAAGAAATGCCGAAAGAAACTCAAGCAGTTTTCTTTATAAAGACTCTCGAGTTTATTCAACAAAGTATTTTTTCTTTCTCGTGTCTTATCAGTCTATTTTGTAAGAGTGATAAATACAACCTCAAAACATCCCTAATGATGGAATATTTTTTCTGCAGAGTCCAAAAATGTACGGGATGTGGGATAATATACATTCGTTTCGCTCGTTAGGATACTGCACAAAAGCCAAACAAAAAATCAAACTGTCATAAAGTAAATCAAGGCATGAGAGAGTACATTTTGAACTTGCGTTTACCAACCTTAAGATTTTGTCACTCAATCTTAGAAATTTCATCTCGTAAAGACGTTTATATATTTAATTTCTGTAGTTGAACGCACTCAAATCTCGCCTGTAGTGTATTTTTTATTACCTTGCAAGTACCGCCAGAACTGCTGAATCCACAAACTATGGTATTCGGCAGGAGGTTGTAGTAGGATGAGTTACAGAGAGGATCTATCATCACCGTCATTAGCTTCTCGCGAAGAGTAGGAGACACGAACGTTACGCCTGATGGGAAACCAAGTCTTTACAAAACAACACAAAACTACAACACACAAAAAATAACTTGTCTATCTATTTTGCTATACTTACCTACTAATATTATACGTAAAAGGATTTGTATAAACATACAAATCTTTAGTTGATATAAGTACATGAAAACTACTGAAGCGATTTTAATGCTACAATCTAATGCAACACAACTTTATTAAGTAATAATAACTTCGATATTTTTTGGTGAAACCTTCGCCAGAAGTAATATAATTTAAATATGAGATAATTTTGGCTCTAAATGAATATGTCAATTACTGTGACGATAAAATATATAAATATGTGTTAGCTACCTTCAGCTGCAATGCCCCAACCAGAGACCAAAGCTCCCTGCCCAGCGAAGTTGAACGAAGACACGTTCAAATACGGCAACCGAACCACATCTATGGTTCCTGTTGTATAATGATAATATTCTTACACATTTTATATATTCTTATATGGATACGAGTAATTTTATAAAAACACTTTTAAGTATAAGTTTTTGACTTTCGCTAGCGAACACATGCTTACTTTCCATTAGCACAAAAATTTGTATGGGGATAAAGCACAGCGCTAACAGCCGTCGCTGATTGAATATAAGATTAGTAGTAGGACGAAAAATATCCTATGTCCATAGACTGGTCAAATGAATAGACTGCGTACCTACTGTGTATGCAAAATTTCATGACGTTTTAGCTAGAAAAGACCTGAAGAGGCAAATACAAGCATACTTTCACTTTAAAGTTAGTAAGTATTTTTTATGTTATTCAATGGTTAATATTTGAATACTGGTTAAGGTGCAGGTTTCCAAGGCTTCCAAAGTTTTCATCTGTTACATGCTTCGTAATATAATATAAAAAATTATCTTTCTCTCAGAATGTGAAGTGCATTGACAAACCCGTGAGCTGCAGAGTGTTGGCGAGCCTGAGCAGAGCCAGGTCGTGCGCGAAGGTGCCAGGATCAAAGTCGTTGTGGATGATCACCTCGTCCACGTTCACAATGCGCCGCCCATTCTCATAGCGTTCGTATAGTGAATGCGCCCCGAGGATTGCCTGACAATTTGCGTCATACAACTTTAAAATTATAAGCATTTTAGTCGATGTTTTTGTTCCTAGTGAGTTAGGCCTTGAGGGACAGATTATTTTTTAATCGACTTCAAAATACGAAGGCTCTAATTTTGACCTGTATGCATGTATATTTGTCCGCGATTAACTCGCGTTTGGCTGAACCGATTTTGATTTGGTTTGCAGAAGGGTATCTGTTATACTTAGGAGAAGGTTTTGGTATTTTAACCAACTTACAATACTGAGGTTTATTGAAGTGATTCCCTTTTTAAGAAAATAGATTTAATATATTTGCACAGCAATTTTTCAGTGACAATTAACAAATATTGCAGCTTTATTAGGGCTGGCAAAAATATTTTTAATTCTAACTTCTTTCGTATAAGTTAAAATATGTAAAACATAGATTCAGACAATACTCAATATTCAATTTTACCTTCTTTTGATTTCATCTTGGGATGAGAAAATGAAGATACAACAGTTTCGGTGTCATGTGTATCATTATTCATATATTCGATTATTTTTTATTGTATCTGCAAATCTGGTGAAATCGATAGTGACGCATAGGTATTTGAGCATGGCTCACATAAAATTAGAATAAAGAAGTACAGACCTGCACATTATCAACGACCTGGTCGCCGTGGAAGCAGCAGTGCGCAGCTGTGAGCACCCACTGCGGGTGCACCAAGGCTCCGCCGCAAAACCCGGTCTCTCCAGTCGTTCCGACCCGTAAATATAACGCTACCTAAACAATATCATCACGTTTTTTACATTATGTAAAAGTTTGTTTTTATGAGTATTACGATTTGCGAGTCTACAATACTTTAAATTTGGAAAGACGTTTCACTTTTGCTGTCCAACAAAAACAAATTCTGTCATCAACATTGAAATGTCGGCAACATTACCTATACCAAAATATGAAAAAAATAAAAAGCGGCCAAGTGCG
>JADGIL010009205.1:32571-43482 GCA_020352625.1 Cactoblastis cactorum | reverse complement strand
AAGTGTCTCTCGCGCAAACTATTCAATTTACAAAAAAATGATGTTAGAAACCTCAATATCATTTTTGAAGACCTATCCATAGATACCTCACACGTATGGGTTTGATAAAAAAAAAAATTTCAGTTTCAGTTTTATGTATGGGGACCCCCAAAATGTTTTGCTTTTTTTTTCTATTTTTGTATAATATCTTAATGCGGCACGCAGAATACATCCACTTACCAAGTATCAACAGTATAGTTCTTATAGTTTTGGAAAAAAGTGGCTGTGACAGACACGGACGGACGGACAGACAGACATGACGAATCTATAAGGGTTCCGTTTTTGCCATTTGGCTACGGAACCCTAAAAATGAGTACCCTAAAGTACCATAAATAACTAGTAAGTTTACTTTTTTGTGTATAAAGCCTAATACGTGATCGTGACGCGGTTTTACCGTCTATATTCCCGTTACCGTTGGTAATCACGGGAAATGTTAATAAAAATCAATAAGAA
The DNA here is from genome assembly GCA_020352625.1 of Cactoblastis cactorum. Classification (NCBI taxonomy): domain Eukaryota; kingdom Metazoa; phylum Arthropoda; class Insecta; order Lepidoptera; family Pyralidae; genus Cactoblastis; species Cactoblastis cactorum. The sequence goes on along the minus strand of JADGIL010009205.1, from coordinate 42,990 downwards.
GGTAGTTTATGAGATTATATTTGCAAACAAAAAAATATATATTTTTAATAAAATAAGTTTTGATTTAGGAGTAATACTCAGTATCGAAACACTCAAAGGATACACATAAAATGACTTAAATTCCTTTGACGATAGCACCAAAGTATTATTTTTTGTATCATTTCTCCTATCTTTACGATAAAACAATAACAAAATACCTGAAAAGGTCTGGTATTCGGTTCTGTAGCATCAGCAGCAATGATCCTCGCACTTCCAGCATTTCGACATGAGCCATCTTCACACAGTTGAGTAGCACTCAACAAAGGAAAGAGTACAAACACTACACGTCCTAACATTTTCTCTAATAGTTTTGAAAACAAAATTGAGATTTCCTTCCAGGCGCAAATTGTATTTTATTCTATTATAAAATAGTATAAGGAAGTGACAAAAATGTCCTATCTAGCAATAGTGGGCTTGAGAAAACGCCAATTTTATCTTCTCAAGTGAAAATAAATTGTTATCAGTTATCTCCGATATCGGCATCAAACAGGTCATAGGAAAGAAATTTGGCGATATCTTAAAGTATAAGGAGAGTGTTGGATTTACCTATACGTGTATGTATGTGTGATAAAAGCTTAGGCTTTATTTAATCTGGGAACCTTGATGATATTCGTAACATCAACTTATAACAGGTACTACATATGTATGTTATCTAAATCTGTACTTCTATACAATTTCTATACTTATTTTATAAATTTTGTAACTTTGATTGTTTGTTAGAGCTAATCTTCGGAAATACTGAACCGATCATGAAAATTCATTATCAAAAATCTACACTATTCAAGAGTGCTATAGGCTATACTTTAACGCCCAACGAAGTGGGCACGGAGGTCGGCTAGTATACTATAAGAGATAAAGTTTGTAACTTTGTATGTTAGTAAGGGCTAATCTTCGGAGATGCTGAACCGATCAGAAAATTTACAATCAGAATGCTACAGTATTCACTATTCTGCTAGTTTTTTTTAATAAAATATATATAGTATCACCGAGTAAGTATTCGACAATACAAGGCCTCTTCCTTTTTGGGGCTAATTCAAAAGTTACTACTGTTGCAAAACAGGAAAGATTTAAATAGAATTGTTTATTCGACTGCCAAAGTTTAGAAAATACGTTTATAATTCTATATCATTAAAATTATTTCTTTAGGAGTATAATATTATACAACATCAATTATTTGAAAACATCTTTATTATATTTTCCTCAAAAAGTAAAATTTAAAATAAAATATTTAAACATAGGTTTACATGCAATATTGGGTGCAATAACATGACAGTACAGTCATCTGAATTTAATAAACCCCTTGAAGAGTGCTATCATGTTACTCGCATGTCATTTAGGTACATAATCATAAGATTTAAACCGAACTAAAAATGTGTGATCGTAACATTTAAAAGTGAGTTTTAAAACATGAATCGCTTATACAAATAAACATTTTGTGAAAAAGTTGGCAGTAAAAGTAATCACTAAATCATAATGTTTATAAAGACACATTACTTTAGAAGCACTTACGAGGCGATCAAGCATACTTACAAGTTTATAATACTCCGGCCTTGCTGCCCGCGCTCTACGCTACTTCTACGCCTTACAGTTACGTCTAACAAGGAATTCCAAATCGGATATCGGTTAAATGCGACATTAGCAAACAGCAACGCCGAAGTATCGAAGAGAAGACACTTTATAAAGGAAATTATATCTAGTACGTTTAAGCTTACGTTATAATATTTTATTCAGAGTCCTGATAGTAAAACGTGAATCACTGGGTTACTCTATTGAAGTAAATGCGGTTACAATCCTTCCACCTAGCTAACGAGATATATCAAATACGATATTTTAATTCCGTCGATTGATATTTGTTTGGTCAATATTATGATAATGTAGTAAAATTTTTGAATTATTGAATCGAACAACATACGTTTCTAGTTCAACTGAATTTACATTACACTAGCTCCATTTTATATATAAATAATATTATTAAATAAAATATATAAATATATATATTTATATACTCAATCTGAATTTAAAGGCTAAAACCATCTATTCATAAATAGCGTCGCATTTATTAATTTAATAATATGTATTTCATTTATAATTATATTAATAATCGTTTCAACAATACACATTCGGGGGGTGGGATCACGCATACTCGAAAGGCCGGCACAAGTGCCGAACGATAAATACGAAGACGAATCAAACACTCAATACAGTCTTAAATAACGTATTTGTACGCAACAAAAATAATAACATTTATTGACAGTCGATGTGGCGCGTTCGACATAATTTCTTCATTGGCAAAGCTTACAGAAGCAAGCATCGTGAGAATTATGCGGCGTCCGATGCGATGACCTAATGAGGAATCATGACGTACGGCTTCGCTCCACGCTCCTCGGTGTTTAGCTGGAAAGGGAAATAGTATAGTATGTTTTAATACTGATTATAGCCTTCGAATCAAAGTGTTAGTCAAACAAATATTAGTTAGTCAATTTTAGTAATATTAGTGTAAATATGTTGGTTAGGTTTAATTGCTTTATATACACTCATTGGTTTAGTTAGCAATTATAAAAAATATTAGAGTAGTTACATAAAAACAATTCATGCATTTTAATTATTATTATGATTTCGTAAAATAAATATTTAGAAAATTCCAATGATTAATATACAACATTTCAAAACTGGTTATGCAAATTAGAGTTAGTTATGATAACATAAGTACTGTCATAAATAGAAAAACGTTAATAACGTCGATAAATTTAATGACGTTACATACGTACAACCATATAAGAGACGGAGGAAGATTAGAGTTCAAAAATACTTGTCTGTATAGGTTACACATATTTTGAAAAAGTGCAATTATTACTTATTGTTTACCAAATCTTCATCCGTCTCAAAAATTCAACCGAACACAAAATGGAGCCAATCTTAAACGCGGTTACACACGTGTCATGCGTCATGCACTGATGCGGGCTACGGGGCGAAAAGGAAGGTAAGAGGCGAGACTGACTTCTTCTTGAGCGTGAAGAAGGAGCGGCGCTTGGGCTCCTGATTGGCGGGCGCGGGCAGCGTGTGCGAGCGCGGCGTCGGCGCCGCCGTGCGCGCGCGCAGCGTCTCCAGCCACCACGACATCTCCGCCTCGTCGTGCGCCTGCAGCAGGAACTCCGCGCCGCTGCTCAGCCTGACAAACGTTGTAACGTTTAGATATCATGTTCGATTCATTTACTTGTTTTTAGGGTTCCATACCATAAGAATAATAATAAGTAAATTCAAATTATAAAAATATACATTTTAAAATGGTATAAAAATATAAATTTATAAACGGAATCCTATTCCATATCCTAAAAGATAGCTTTACATCCGTTTGTCTGTATGTCCAAGTACACAGTTGAAATTATTATAGATAATGTATTTCTGTTGCCGCTGTAACAACAATGACTAAAAACAAAATACAAAAAATATTTTTTTTGGTATTTTTAAAATATTGGTAACATAAAGTGCGCAAATGCAACACGCACTAAACCAGTTTTATTTCGAATATGTGTAAAATATGAGACGGATAAATTCCAAAACACATTATATCATTGAAAGTCACGCGAGAAGACATAATTAATATCTTTGCACGGCTATACTCACGTTCATTTTTGTCCAAAACCCATAGATATTATTTACCGTACCTCAGACCAAACACTTAAATAATTTCATTTCATTCTTATCTGTTCATATTTATACCTGAGTCTGAAGACGTGCTTCTTCTTGGTGTAGTTGGCGGCGACCTCAACCACAGCGCCGGTGAGGTCGAGCGGCGGCTCCCCGCGCCAGTGCTGCTCCGGAGCCGACTTGTACGCCTTCTGGTCTTTGTAGAATGCCATGCGCCCGTCCTTCGCCACTACGTACACCTTATCCCACGATCTGCAATTATAATTGTTACCCTTATAGATTTATCCTTTACGGATTAGATAGAATCAAGACTCGAAAGCCACGCTTAGTAAAAATGGTGGGCGAATTGCTGGAATGGATATTCAGAAATAGAGACAAGTTGCTAGCCCATTTCCTATAAGAATTCCCGTTTGAAAAAATATTTTACTGTCAAATAGTCCATTTATTGGAAAAAGGATATATGTAGGCTACGTTTTTTTTCCCATAATTCCTACGAGAACGGGAATTTAGCGGGTGAAACCGTAGGGCGGTCGCTAGTAATATATAATGTATAAGTTAGAAACTAACCTATTGGAGGCTCGCTTAGCGGCAGACTCCCACTCGTGTTTGCGAACCAGCGTGCCCTCCACGCCCTCGTCTTCACTGGCCGGGCTAGCGCCCTCTGTGTTCAACAATCAGAACTATTAAAATCTAATCTCGAGCCGAGAGATGGCGTATCATCGCTCAAAACTTTACAACATCGCAAAAATAAATCACATTGAAAATGACATTTTCAAAAACAAGTTCACCAATAAAATAAAAACGTTAAATAGCAAAGGATTTTTAAAAACACTAAAACTTTCAACGTAATAAATTATTAACATATCATTCATTCCAAATTTTCCGATATGATACTACAAACATCTAGAGATCTTTATTCATACGTACTATATACTAGTAAAACTAGTTAAAACGCATTCAAATTGACAACGAAACACGATAAAATATAATAACTTGAGAAAATTTTCTACAAGTCTAAACCTATACATCAATCTAATAATCACAAATAATGGTTTGATACGGGCTGCGGCCATGTCGGAACGCAAACATAATAAAAGCCACACAATCTTCACAATTTATTGCATAATCACACGTAAAATAAATTACATGCGCAAACAATATGCACAAAAAAGCATAAAACAGTAGTAGACAAATCCGACGGTAGTTCGAACTATTAAATATATAAACCAAATAGACATTAAAAATGAATTTAATAAAATCACATTATTTTGAATACATATCTTCGAAATGGCTATATAATTCTAATAAGTACTTATTTCCATATATTCACCATATAGGTATACATTATTCTCATTATTTTAATTATACCAGTGAGTCTTTGCTCCCATAGTAGTAAATAAAACATTATTTTATCCTACAAAAATGGTTCTCGCCCTTTGTCTGCTACCATTGTTACCTTCGTCATCGCTATGTGGGGATCCGGCGAGCAGTTTCTTCGCGGTACGCCATCTGAAGCTTCGGAACGGCGACTTGCTTCGCGACCGCGACTTCACCTTACCGGAAGTCGACGGCGTCGCAGGTGTCGAGCTCGACCCGGCCGCTGTCGCGTGAGATAGGATCGTGGTAGGGGTCAGGGAAGGGATAGGATCGTGCATTCATCAAGATATTTCAAAGAAAAATGAATTTAAATTTTGAAGAAGACGGAGTTAAACAAATGTATAAAAAAGATATGATACAAAATACATAAATGTTTAAATACAGTGTGCGAGAGGGATCGGATGATGGTGGGAGGGGGGATAAACAAAAAACAAAATAATCAAAGCAACAAAAAAACACAAAAACTGCGTCGCAGCAAAACAGAAGCATCATGCTCATAATTTAATTTATTTCGACACTGAACGTAAAAACACAGATGTTAATAAAAAAAATACCATGCACCATGTCCTACATACACATTCTTATGACATCTACTGGACCATTCCGAACACGGAATCTACTGTTAAGCGGTAGTTCGAATTACCCATGATTCCCAAATTGTACCCGAGCTTTTTTAGAATATTTGCCATTTGTATTTGTAATCTCATAGAGAAATTCAGTATAATAAAAATAATTAACCAATAACATTTGTCTCTTTTTCTTTATTTAATGTTTGACATAGAGACAATCAAACTTTTCAAAAATAAAAAAGCTTTATAACAGATCTATTTCTTTGTATTTTATTTTTCCACAGTAATAATAATTATGATATTATCCACATTCTAATTAGTACCCTCCACCAATTTGTACCAAATACAGGGAACCACAGATGAATACAAACCATTAGTGCTATACTCACTGGAGAGGCGAGCGGGTTTGGCCGGCGTCTGTTTCGAGGTGGAAGGTGGTTGCGGGGTCGGTGCGGGGGGTGAGGGGGTGGCCACCGGGGGGGCGGGGGACGCTTCGGCTATCTTGTTCTCGCTCTCAGCGGATCTACTGCTATCTGCATGCGTACATCTACGTGCTAGTTACGTCTAAACTACGGGCATGCCGTCTTAGTACATGCTAGGGACCGTCTATGCGTATATTTTCTTTCATATTTGTGAGAAGAAAAATAAAATATATAAAGATATTTACACAAATTAAAAGTGGTTGTGCAACTTTTGGATTAAAAGAGAAAACAGGCATATATAAGTGTTTATTAAAACACAAATTTAGAATAGAAAAATACGCATAGATGATCGTAAAATTATTTCACTACAAATACATGCTACAAATGCATTCCAACTTATAGGGGATTATGAACTACGCGTAATCGCATTCCGAAGCGATTTTATCTAACGAAATTAGTATTTTATTCATAAATTGGTTAAGTTTTATACATCGTCACTGGGTGTTGTTGGTTTTCCTGGTTGTATGAAATGTTACATTATGAATGTATAATATGTAAAGCAAAGTATATTTGCACCTACGACCGTCACCCATTGAATTAAAATCATATTAATTTATTACACACAACTTCATAAATAACCCAAAACCTATAAAATCTAATTCAGTGTCAAAAATACAAAAGAATAAATAATCACATGTTTATAATAAGACATATAGTACAATACAATACATACAATTCTTAATAATAAATAAGAATAAATAATCAAAAGCAATGTAACAAAGCAGAGCATCAATATAATATAAAAAATATAGCAAAAGGTAAGAGATTCTAAACCAAAGACCTACCTTCTTCGGAGACAGCTTGAAAAGAAAGCATGACATAATGACATATATGTATATCAATTTAAATATAACGTGTCTTACAGAAAGAGAAAGAAGTATAATAGCAGACAGACATGAAGAAGACAAAGTATCAAACCATCACCGTGATTATAAACGTAGCTAATACGAAACATGTATAATATATAAAGAAAATTTAAAAAATTAGAGACATTATTATGTATTACATAAAATTATAAATCATGATGAAATGAAATTTGAAAATCATGATTTCTAAATGTTACAATAATGAGTTGAAGTAATCCGTAACATGATATGTAATAACCATCACCTAATGTGATTATAAATTGTGTACTAACTACGAGTGTAACGTGTAAAATATCGCATCGTGCAACAAAGATAGTGCTATATAGTTCCATCTAATAAGATAGAGATAGCCTACTAATAACAGTCCTAAACGAGACTGGCCCGTGTTTACATAATAAATAAGCTTCAAGCTGTACAGATTAATCACAGGAACTATTCGAATTATAGTGGCATTACTCTAACGAGCGCAGTGTAACCCGTCAAAATTACGAAGACACCCATTATAACAACTACTACCGTATAAGCTCATGCTAATAGCCGGGTATCTTTTTTACATTGGTTCGTCTGTAATAAGCGCTCTGTTTACCTGGCTGGGAATGCGGTCGTTCTTGGGCCTTCTCAGCCGCTTTAGTGGATGTTCTCCTTACGACTACGCGTGTGCATGTGTGGACAACACATTGGTAAGTAACGATAATTTTGTCTCACACGCAAAACTCGATCGGCGAATGAAACGAATTAGGCAGGGTGCGACCACACCGAAGTTGAGAGAAGCAATATGCGTCGAAGCGAGTCCTTAGTCAATCAAATGTTTATTTTTTATTATCGCGTATTTTCATTAATTTAAACACAATTATACATTATGTCCGCTTCACACAACTTCAGGTAGCCTCCGACCGTCACGTTGATACTTAAGAATATAAGTTGGATCTAGTAGTGGTGTCAGATTCGTTGGCCGATTGAGTAAGCGATACAAAATTTAGATAATAATATGAAATCACATTTAAAGCGGCAAAGCTATGCCGTAAGCCATCATGGCTGTCGCAGTGCGAAATGTGCTTTATCGCTTTGTTGTTACAGTTTATATTCCTTCGTATCCCTACTTCCAAGAGTTTGAATTGTTATTGTAGTTCTGCAAGCAACATTCACCTGTTAAACGGTGAAAGTTAGTGGAAATTCTGTAGTCGCGCATTAAATTATATCGCAACGTTGTTCCATAGTGCCAAAGACATTACACATGCGTGCTTTTTGCAGACCGTGATTATGAAGTGTTAATTTTGAAATATATAGCTCTGTGTTTTTGACTATCTTTTAAATTGACGAATTGTTCAATCGTGTAAAATCATTAATTTTAAACATTTCATTTAACAAATAATACTGTGTTAAAAATATTTATGCGAATATTATTTGACTAGAATTATATTTCTGTAATCAACGAAAATATTTGCTAATAAGTTCTTATTCGTTCCGTTTTATCAGGTTTCTATATTTTGCTAAATGTTTATTTCATATCCATAAATTATATTCGACAAAACATAACTTAGCAAATATTCTCGTAAAATTCTTAAAAAGTAACTTTATCTTTTGTTGATTGTTGACTACCAACTTCCTAATTGTAAACAATACTGCAATATTGATTTAATCTTCTTAACTATGGAAAAACGTTGCTTTGAATCAGCAACGTTTTTCCATAGTTGCTACACTCCATATTACAATATTAAGCTAAATAGAACTTTACTGCACTCGACTGAGAGTCCATTACCGCTTGACACTGCAAATTATTACACATATATTTGCAACGTCAGATAGATTTTGCAGAATTGCCGCACTGATCTCTAAAAATGAACAATATTGTTTACAAAAAAAGAGACGAAGTGATGCGAACCAAACGTGTAGCCTACAAGCATAATCTCACCCTGCGGCTGGGCTTCCTGTTCTGCGGCGCGGTCGACCTGGTCCCGCGCAGCCGCTGCAGCCGCTGCGGCCTCCGCCTCTTGTCGCTCGCGTTCTTCGCGTTCAGCCGCTTCAGCCGCTTCTTGGCGGCGCTTCCTCTCTTTCACTTCGAACTGTAAATATATATAAATAAGGTTAATTTATGTTTGTATTGTAAAAAAAAGCTTGCTATGCGTTTAAGTGCCGTTAACATGCATAAAAGTATGACGTATAATAAGCGTAATTTAACGTGCTCGCGTATTATGTGAATGAAATCAATTCTTGTCTTATAACATTATTCAAGTTGGCTTCAAATATCGAACCAACAGTCGCAGTGCATTCCAAAACTTTTTGTATTATATTACAGCATACTTTGTATAATCATGCAAGCAAGCTTTGTGAATAAGCGAGGGCAAACCAAACACCACACTTACATCATCCAAGAAGTTAAAGTACCATGCACCCTCGGGACACAACAGACAACGAGTCTGGGACAGCAGGAGTAGGGACGATTCTAAAGGAATAGTTTTCACATCTTTTCCTAAGTCATTCACAGCGTTTGCACTACCAGTCAAAGTCGGCATCGATAACACGGCAATTTCGCTCGTACTATCTGACTCGGAAGGCTTTTTCTTTTTAAACTTTTGTTTTAGACGTACAAAACTACCGGAAGATCTAGAAGACGAACTGCTCTTCGATTTAATGAGCTGTACATTTGGATACACGTTTTGGTAGGTTAACCTTTCCCAGAGTATGAAGTCGATACAAGACAAAAATATATTCTTGTCGTCTTTTGTTTCGGGATATTCAAAGAAAACTGGCGAGTACATTTCTGGAGATAAGGGTGTATTTGGCATGCATAGTATTACACTACTGTTTTCCGAAATAGTTGATAAACTACGAGGAACAGAATGGAGGAAAGAATTGTTTCGTTGTGGCATGTAGTTGACATCTAGAGTTCTACATTTGAATTTGTCTGGAATATTTTTGTATTGATCGCTATCTATTATGATTTCTCTAACAACATTACAGACAGGGTCATGTGCGATATGTGGCAGTGTCAATGACTTAGTTTTGATTTCGGATTTGGTCAATGGAGGGGGGTGGAACACAAAGGATGATTCGTCAATGTTATCCCAGGGCTGTGTTCTAAGCCACAGTGACGTTTTACGACGTTCAAGCTAATAATAGAGAAAGAATACAGATGAGAAAAAGAAACAAGCAAAATAGCACTACTCTATCGTGGGCTAACTAATTAAAACACGTGAGATGGTAAATGACATAATGAAAATTTGTTTAAGTTTGTACAAAATCTTAAAATAACACCACCACCAAAAGCAATCAACATACATCATGACAACAAATCATGACAATATAAAACACACTACATTACTAAGAACCACAACATTAACAGGCATGTTTTTGCCCCACGGTTTTACTTTCGTCACATATTCAAGTTATAAGGTCTTGATCTTTTTCACCAAATTTAAATAAATAAAATAAATATAT
>JADGIL010009205.1:0-32459 GCA_020352625.1 Cactoblastis cactorum | reverse complement strand
TAAATATCCAAAACCCATGCCAATCGAAAAAATATTATTTACCATCTTGACATGTCCGAGGATCGAACCCGGAGAACCTCTGGAGGACAGGCATGCTAACCCTTACGCCACGAAAAACTTCACATTCAGATAAAGTATCTAACAAAGAAAGTGTATGTATACCGTGGTGAGGCGCTGCAGAGCACTGAAGCGGTCCTCCTGCGCTGCAGCGGACTTCTCAAAGGCTTCGTGCTTCTTGATGAGGGATTCCACCTCGTCGATGGTGTGCCCCAGCTCCTGCGACATCAGGTACGGCTCCTGAGCGATCAGCCACGCCTCCGCCACAGCCGCGTCCCGCGCGAATTGGTACACCTCCAAGACTAAGAAAAAAATGTCATTTTTAGAAACAAATGATGTAAATATATCACGTCTGTGCTGGTTTTAGAATAAGATTGTAAAAATGTGTTTTGTAATTTATTAAACATCTCTTTAAAAATATAGTCTTCAATCTTCTGAACATTGGCTTTATTGTATACATGGTCCCAGGCAATTGCAAAATATCAACAAATATAACCAAATTTTTATAATTTTTAATAAGTAAGTTTAAGTCTAAGTAAGTTTTTATCCTATTGCCAAATAGGATAAAAAGTCGATTTTGTTAAGAGACATCAAAAAAGCTTACACATATTATACATTAACATGTACAAAAAAATACAAATATAGTACCACGTTATAATCCCTTAAGGGATAGACCCTCTCCCCATCTCGATATAACAAAACACACGTCAAACTTAACCCTCTTTTTGCGTCGGGAGTTAAAAGATAGCTAAGAACGCTCTCGATTAAGTTACCTTTCTAACAAAAAAGAATTATCCATATCGGTTTATCCGTTTGGAAGCTATGATGCCACAGACACACGTCAAACATACATATAACACCGCTCTTTTTACGTCTGAGATTAAGCTAAGCTGGCTGGAAGGATAGCCGGCCACAGCTCCTCACGCAAAAACGGGTCACTTCAAGGCCTAATTGCGGAAAACTGTCCTCGCGACAGTAAGTAAGTACGTCGGAGGTTACAAAAGATAATTCTTACTGAGCTGAAGGTTCTCCCAGCGCTCCTCCCAGCGGCGCAACAACGCATTACGCTGGTTGGTGAGCTGCAACAGCTTGTCTTTAATGTCTGAAGCTGCGTAGTGCTGTCTCGCCAGTAGCTCCTTGCCCAACGAGATGCAAGCTGTGAATGTGTCTTCGCGCGTGTCGATTTCCGCCTTCAGAGATTGGTGGTTGTTCATCAGCAGTTCTACGCCGCTCACATCTCTGTTAAAAATATGATTTTATGATGAGAAAAGAATTTGTTATGAAAAAAACGAGACTATGTCATACACATTGTCGAGTCCCACTTATGGATAATAATAAGCATCAAAGTTTATAAACATCAATAACTTCATCAGCATCCGGATGATTGTCCTTCCTGGTGGCTCAGGCAAATGTTAATTTTTATAATTATTTTGATCACTCGATCACACTCATAATATATTTTAGTTTATATTTTGACTTTTTACTTTTCTTTACTTTAGTACTATTAAAAAAAGAGAGTATAAATCCAAGCCCTTCTAGCATGACAGGGATCAAAACTGCACGTAGCACTACATTTAGCAAAGTTATTTATATTAAGGGCTGACGTGAATAAGGTTTGTCTTCTAAGTAATATAACTATACAATTATTTTAAGTATATTCTATCACAATACAAACCTAGGTTTCTCTCCAGTGTTCATCTGTCTGACGACATCGTCCATCCAGACGGTCAAGTTCCTGACTTGCATCAGGAAACGGTAGAGGTCGTCAGCATCGAGCAGTTTCTCCTTCCTGGCTGCGCAGGCGGCGGTGAGCGCACGCCAAGCCTCCCTTAACTCGGCTTCACGGCGCGAGATCTCGGCCGCACGCTCGCCCGCGTACATAGCGCCCAGGCGGCTGCATTCCGCGCTTACTGCCTCCACTTGTTGCTGAAGAGTGCTCAGGTCCTGAAGGAGCGAGAAACTTTTGAATTAAAAATGTGTCGGAAGTCAGCACAGTCATAATATAACAATACAACACTCTTTAGTACTTATGCCTCCTAAGGTCGCTGAAACCTGTGTGCATCTGTGGTGTTTCTTTTGAAGACACTTGCCTTCTCGTTCACTCGTCACAGTATATTTAAAACCTCACGTCGCCCTAGTTAAAGCCCAATATTGTACAAACCTGCATGAAGGTGTGATGTTTCCTTTGTAGGGCGCCAACGCTGACGGCGTCGCGTCCCAGCTCGTCGCTGACGCCACGTGCCTTCTCGTTCACTCGCTGCAGAGTGTCTTTGCAGTCGTGGAAGTACTTGTGGAGTTCACGGGAGGCTGCCAGCATCTGAATAAATACGTTAGATATATGGATATTTATAAAAACCTAAAAATTTATGATATGATTTTAGTAACCGTCACATAGGATATATCTTATTTTTACTCTAGTTCACTGTAATTTAGTATGATTTGAACCTGTCAGTATAAATTTTGTTAGTTTTATGTGTGCCGTTTATCAAATAGATTCAGATAGATTGATATGGCTACCCTGCTTTGCAATCGGCCATAAGACTGCGGTTGCCGTCTTACCTATTCAGTCGTATTTTTTTTATCCTACTGATAATATCCAAATGTATCGGTCATACCTGGGTCCTAGTTTCAATGAGCTCCAGCAAATCTTGCCAGGTCTCCTTGAGTCCTTCCTTCCACTGGGCGATAGTAGCGTTGTCGGAGTGTCCCATAGCAATCATCTGATCTGCGATCCTTTCTGCCGTGGCAACGCGCTCCGACCCAACTGTTTGGGTTTCGCGGGCGAATTCCTTGAATCTCTCCCAAAGAAGCTATTGATGTAGAATAAAGAATTATTTAGGTTGCAGGAATGTGATTATTAAGACAACCCAGGATTTATAAACATGATTACAACGGAAATTTAATAACATGATAACATAAGTTGTAAGTAAAAAGAGGTAAAAAATCAAAGCTTTAGTTTGAAACTTATTTCTTTGTTTTTGAGGGCTAATCTTCAAAAATACTGAAACGATCTTGAAAATTCTTTCACAATCAGAAAGCTAGATTATTCAGGAGTGCTATGGGCTAGCCATATTTGAACGCCCAATGAAGTGAGTACGGGCTAGAAGTATACAGGTTAGCCCATCACTAATGAAAATTCCCGTTCCTTCGAGTCTCGCGACTGTTGCCCTCTGCCTACCCTGGAAGAATAAACACGAGATACTGTATATGTAAACAGCTACACTCACAGTGACGTGATCGTAGTCCTGGCCCAGCTCCTGCGAACCCGCGACCAGCTCCCGCTCGGTGATCCACTGCTCCAGGTCGTCGACCTCCCGCGACAGCTGGAACAGCCGCAGGGCCTCGTCCAGCTTGGCGCGCCGCTCGCCCGCCAGGTCTTTAAGGCCGGCGTACAGCTTGTCCACCTGGGATTGCTTCACGGATATTTGTTCGCTGAAATATAAATATACAGTGGTATTTATTTTAAAGTCATTAAACATTCCATTTGTGGAAAAACACATTTCAATTTAGCCGATTAGCTTCAAAATCTGTAATTTTTTGCGTTAATAACATTATTGACAAAAATACTTAGAGACTTACATAAATACTTATACATAATTAAACACAATAAATACAATGATTGTTTTGTTTCACTGACCTCAAAGGATGCTCCTCAGCGGTCAACTGCCTAACAGTCTCTCCCAACTGGCGGATAGTCTGCGCGTAATCATCAACAGCTTGCTCCAGAATTTCGTGTTTCTTCATCAGGTTCTGAGCGGAAATCTCGTCTTTACCGCGGTCTTCCACCATCATGTATAGCTCTTGTTCGCTCATCCACGCCTCGGCTTCGTTCGCGTCGAACAAGTACTGGTGCGCCTTCTCCCATTGGGACAAGTTGTTCTTGCGTTGTTCGATGGCATCTAAGAAAATATGAAATTTGAGTTGATTATTCAAAATGTCATCATTTTGAATAACCAACTCAAATTTATATTATTAACAGTTGATGTTCTGGTGCAAATATACAAAGTTATAACTTTATAATTTAGAGAATAATAACTATCAAAACTATTTCATACACATAGTGACTGCCATTGATACAAATTTTCAAGATACAATCTAACATTACCATTAAGTTCTCGCCACCGCGCGGTGAGTTCTTCAATCAGCTTTTTGAACTCCGCCGAGTCCTCGTGTCCCTCGTCAATAAGCTTCTGTCCATTGGCGATAACCGTCAGTATCCTTGGCTCGTGGTTGTCAGTCTCGGTCTTCAGCGACTGGTTCTTCTTCTGAAGCATCTGCACATTGAACAGGGAGTTTCCGTAGTCAGTGCTGTTAGCTAAAGGCATCTTTTCGTGGACCCACAGTTTCTCATCCTCAACATCGCGACGGAACTGGAAGGCTTCCTTCTTCTTCGCCAGTTGGCGCTGGCGGTCTAACAAAGGCGCTTTGAGCTGCTCGAATCGCTGTTCCACAGACTTCTTCTTCTCCTTTATCTCATCCATCTTATCAGGCACCGTCTTCTGCAAGTATTCCGCTTGGGTCTCAAGTTCGGTGACTTGTCTAGCTTTGACGGCCATCTGAGTCTCAATCATCTGTTGCTTCTGCATGAGAATGTTGACAGATGCTAGATCAGTGCCAGTATCTGTGTTTTCGATTTGTTTCTCGAGCTCGTTCATCCAGGAATCGATATCATCGCAAGTCTGGTGCAAGAGCACTTCGCGATTAGATTCAAATAATCTCTCGCCTTTGTCCTTAGTAGTCGTCTGAAGGTTCTCGAATTGGTCTTGTAGTTCGTGCATTTTCGGTGAGATAATTTCTACGAATTCAGGTTTCTGCTTCATCAATTCTTCGGCGGCATTCTGTACGGCGAACAGGCGTTCCTTATTCGCCGCGATTTCGGCCTCGAAGGCCTGATGGCGGGTCCATTTCGAATGGATTGTCTTCGCCGAGCGGTAGGTGTCGTCTTGCGCTGTGACGTTCTTCTCTTGAACCCATTCTGCGAGTTCGTCACAGTCTTGCAAGAACTGGTGAAGTTGCAACTGGTCTTGGAGTTTCTCCATCTGTTGCAGAGCCTTTTCGCGATTCGCGTTGCGTCTAGCTTCGATACTTTCGGCTTTGCGTTGGATTTTGTCGGCATCGAAATGGCGCTCTTCAACCAGACGGTTGGCGAATTGGACGACGGAGTTGATCTTGTCGTCGTTGGCCTCCATGGTAGTAAGGAAGGCCTCGTGTTCTTTGATAAGGTTTTCGGCTTGTTCCAAGTTCTGTGGCGGCTCAGTCTTTGCCAACCTTTAAAAAGAAGAATAAAAATTGCATTTGGGTATATATTTATTTTAAAGAGAAATGATAATGATAGTATAAGGGAGGTAACATAGTTCAAGCTATTTTTAGATTTAGTTCAGTTAGTTTTGTCCTATTGAGAAGATATGTAGGTTAAAAGGTTAACATCCTAAGGATATTAAGAATTAATTAACCTCAAAATAAAGACATTCATTACGTATTCATTTCGCCTTCTTAAATATTGTTTATTGTATTTAACTATAAGGTCGCTATTCAATAATGACTTCACATTTTGTTTATCAAACCAATTCCATAAAAACCTTATGACTTTGAGATCAAATATAAATACAAGTAAATAAAAAATTTTAAAAATCTCTGACGTAATATAACTAATCACACACGTCAAACTTACAACACCCCTCTTTTTGCACCAGGGTTTAAAAAGTATTTAATTTGACGTGTTGTCAACTGTCATAAACCCTATTACAAGGCCACCTACTTGAGCTCCTGGTGCGCCAGCAGCACCTCGGCCTGGCGAGCATCACGCTGCAGCAGCTGCAGCTCCAGGCTCTGCGCCAGCAGCTGCTGCCTGTTCTCCCACATCTGCTGGAGCTCCGCCCAGCCCTCCCGCAGGGCCTTCAGCCGCTCGCGCAGGAACATGTACTGAGAGTCGTCTTGTGTCGATGGCTCCTGTAGAAACACGAACATTTCGCTTTACTTATACTGTGAATACATACAATTGAGGTAAATCATATTGTTTTAAGTTAATTTACAGAATCAAATCATTTAAAAAATAATTTGATTTTGGATTTTTTACCATCTATGACCACGATAAAGCTTTAATTAAAGTATCCACTTAAAAAGTAAAACTATATTATTTATTATATGTAAATATTGAAACATATTCATCTTCCCTCTACCTCACGACATATGTCTTTCTCAAAATGTCCCAAGGTAGACAATACTTAGCTTCAACATGTATTTTTGTATAAGATTATTTAGATGTATGTGCATAAGCAAATACAAATACAGTATTGTCTTTATCTCGTGACCCGTCTGCTTGTTTGTCTCCCTCTTGCATATAAAAAAAGAAGAAATAGACATGGTAAGTTCCACAGATAAACTAACAAAATGAAGTTCATGATAAAGCATACCGCAGTGATCTTCTCGCCGTACTCCATCATCTTGGCGTACTCGTCCTTGTAGTTGTCGATCTCCTCCTTGATGGTCTGGTGCTGGGACAGTAGCTTCTCCGCCTCCGCCAGGCTCGACGGCGTGTCTGTGTAAAAATGTGTTTCAATCATTTATTTATTACATATTAATATATAATTGTATTTCTTATTCTTGGAAAATAAAAACCTAAAAATTACATAGGCTACTTTTGACGCGACAATGGCTAGTTTGTATATAATTTACCTTCGGAAGCCACGTCGGTCTGGGTCTTGGTGAGCCAGGCTTGGAAGTGGTCGACGGAGCGCAGGAAGCGGTGCAAATCGCCCGCCTCCTCCAATTTTGCGTCGCGTTCCTTGAGCTGTAATGAAACGAATCTCTTAGTAGATTGGAAGTAAAATTTACTGAATGACAAATATTGCAAGCATCCCAGCAACCCCATAAATTTATGGCCTCCAAACTCCTCAACCATCCTTCCATTGCCCCAGTCCCTCAGGATTAGAATGCCCTCATTAGCCCTAGTAATTATTCTGTACTTCTTCGGAATTATTATTCTATTACTTAAAACAACGATTGACCACACCTTTATCGTTGATGGGCTTCTGCTTAATTTTGATCGTCAGGCACTGTGCAGTGTATATATTTCAGAAGATTTGAGAGAGAATATTTGAGCTGTTACCATCTGCGTGAGCTGCTCCCAGTTCTCCGTAATGAGCTGGATGCGGTCGCGGATGAGCTGCGCCTCTTCGGGGTGTTCGTGCTCGATGCTGCTGGCCTCGCTTTCCAGCGATGTGATGCGCGCTTGTATCGCGGCTAAGTCGCGCTCCATGCCCGACAGGCGGCGCTGCAGTGTCATCACACCTAGAAGATACATTACGTTAGTTCTCGTGTACTCTATAATTTCGGACAGTGTTAAGAGCGTACTAATCTCAAAGGTCGGCAACGCTTCTGTGATCCCCCGGATGTTAAAGAAGTCTATGGGCGGCGGTGATCACTTAACATCACGTGACTATAGATCGTATACATCCCTCTTTCATAAAAAAAAAATGAAAATGAAAGTTGTAAAGACATACATTTTAATTTAACTTTACTAATTAGACTTCCAGTTTTTGCAAATAAATAAGTTTCACATAGTTAACTAGCTTTTGGCAGCGGCTTCCCTTACGTAGATTAACTTTAATTTAAAAGAGAGGACTGAAGAGAGCTCAAGTTACCATTGAGGTCCATCTCCAGGTCACCAGTCTGCTGCAGGATGCGCTTCTTGTCCTCGATCCAGGACACGGTCTCGCGGCACTCGATGTGGAACGTCTGCACTCCCTGCGCAGACTTCAGCTCGTCCTTCTTTTGCTCGGCCTGTGTAACAATACCACCAATAGGGATGATGACTTGGTTAAACGATAAATATTTTAAGGATATCCATACAAATATTATAAATATGCTTTAGTAAGAAAGTATACTTTCAAGTCAAAACGGAGCAACGGATTAGTGTGATTTTCTATTTGAAGATAGTTGAAGGGCTAGAAAGTCACACAAGTCATTTTGGTCTCTTTCTATAAATATATATAATCAACAAATTAAGATAGCCTGAAACTAAGTTCAAATCTTGTTTTACTAAATTTTTCCTATTTAATATTATAAATGCGAAAGTTTATAGGATGTATGTTTCTTATTCTTTCATGAAGAATCTACTGAACAGATATGGATAAAACTTTACTGTTATATAGTCTATACATCAGAATAACATATAGGCAACAATTTGTAATGATTGTATGTAATTTTGGTCGTAATATGTAAATTAAGTCGGGAAAAAATCAGCCCTCAGTGTGCAATCTTGGAGTACGCTGCCTAAACCATTCGAGTTACACAACGACGTAGGATTGTTTGTCTTGGATTGTTCTAAGTGGCAGGCCAAATACCACGTGAGCGAAGCCACAGGAAAAACCTAGTATTATATAATTTGTACAGTACCTTCTCTCGCAAAGCGGTCCAGGCCTGGTTGAGGCGCGCCTGGCGCTCCTGTATGGCGGGGGCCTGCGGGTGCTCCACGTGGATCAGCTGCCGCGCCAATTGGTTCACCACGGCCACTCGTGACGCGTTGGCGTTCATTTCCTTGTCAAAGCCGTCGTATCTGTTATAGAGCAATGACTGACGTCAATAATCTACTTAAAAATATTTCAACATCACTTCTAAAACACAAATAAAGGCATCTGTTAACAACTTGTGCTTCATGATATCAACATCGCCGATGTCTTCGGGCGGCAGCACTGTGTCCAACAAGCGGTCTTTCTCCACGATCCACTGGTCTCCCGCGTCCGCTTCAGCCAGAGAACATGGTCAGAACTAAATATAGACGGATAAGTTGCAAAATTCAATTGTTAACAAACCTGTGCTTCATGATCTCAACATCGTCGATGTCCTTGGGCGGTAGCATTGTGTCCAACATGCGATCTTTCTCCGCGATCCACTGGTCAGCCGCGTCCGCTTCGGCGAGCAGTTTGAATAGAGACAAAGCGTCCAAAAGCCGTTGTTTGCGAAGTCTGGCCAGCTCCGCCAGTTCGCCGTGGCGGGCGTCCATGGCGGCGAGGCGGTCACGGACCTCAACGCTCCTTGCGTCTTCTGGAGACAGCTCGCTAGCCTGTTAACGGTTAAAAAAAATATGAAATAGTAAGCCAAAAATCTGTCAAAACTACCAAAATCAAACATGTGACATGTTCCACTAAAAATATATTTCACCTGTTGTTTCAACTGCTGGATGATGTTAGCGTAGTTCTTAAGTTCGTCGGTGACGTCCTTGTGTTTCTTCAGCAAGCTCTGCACCTGGGCCTCGTCCACGCCTGTGTCTTCAGATGACACCAACCTGGAACAAAAAATTATAATATTTCGTGTACATTGTTTATTTGGAGACAAATGACGTGTTTGCTCAGTTGTATATATTTTGACCTTAAGACAAATTTGGGTTAGGTACTCTTGAAAAAACACAATTTTAACGAATACCAGACTAAAAATATTACTATAGGACTACAATGTATCACTATAATTATAAATATTACATATTTAAAAAGAAACTGTTTTATTACAACGTAAAACGTACGATAGTTTGATAATTAATAATTATTTTGAAAAACACGATATGAATATTCTCTGACTACACAAATGAATACACAAATAAATGAAGATATTATTATATCAATATATTCACCTGAGTGTATCCAACATCCAGTTATCGATGTCGTCGGCGTCTGCGAACAGCTGGTGGTAGCGTACCGCCGCGTCCAGACGGTTCTTGCGTAGGGACACCAGGTCCAGTAGATGATTCCATTGGGACAGAATGTCTCTGAGGCGTTCCTGACAAAACATATTAGAATAACTTAATCAAAATTGCATATTAATATAAGAACTAATCTTTTCAAGGAAAATGCTTTGCATTAGATTTGCTCCGGAAAGAGTATTGAAGTCCCCTATATTTTGTGGTTTCACATACCAATTTGATGATTCCAAGATCAAGTCAAGATTCTTCAAGAGTCATCACTATATTCAGTTCCAAGACTTTCGAGCTTGGGGATTAGACATAACACTGCCATACACAGTAATTCACATGTTATTCACACGAGTAGCAGAAGGCAACATTCAACATTATTACCTTCTCTCGCAGATTAGTCCAAACCTAGTTCAAAGTCAAATCCAAAATTTCAAGGGAACCTGTACATAGTGCTTCTGATTGTCTGTCTCAATTTTTTTGTTTTTTATTTTGGGGAAGCTGTTATTATCTTCAAAAATTTACCTACAAATAATTTTAATGCTACTTACCAAAACGCAAGTGGAGAAAAAGTGGCACAAAAAACTCCACAGCAGCGTTTTCTCCAGAGACGTCAATTTACAATCTTATACATATTTAGATTTAAGCGCGCCCGATTCTCCTGAATGCCGGGAGCCTGAAGGTGCTCAACATAGATCATCATCATTATCATCATACCTGTATCCTGTCGGCGCCGAAGTGTCCCTGCGAGATGAGCTCATCCCCGACCGCCGCGACGCTCATCAGCTGCGGCTCATGCGCTGCCACATCCGCTTCCAAAGCCTTGTGTTTGGAGATCAGCAGGTACACTGCCATAAAAATTATTATAATAAGTGGAAACCCAAGCCATACATAAAATTATATTATAAACTAATATAATAATATATTTTTTTATTTACTATATTGATCAATAAATAATAACAAACGATGTACTTACCGGTAGTGAGGTCATGGCCGATGTCGTCCACGGACACGATCTGTTCCTTCTCCTTGATCCAGTTCTCCTCGTCAGCCATATCCCAATAGAACTGCCACAACTTGCGGCTATCTTCCAGGCGCTTTCTGTAACAATTAGCGATATTCAATCATTGCAAAATCATTTTATCTTTGAAAGTTTTGTTATTTTCGAAATGTATCTTACCGTTGCTTTCTGTGCCACCTTTATTAAATTAAAAGAAAAAAGAAAATGCCAAATAGCCTATTGAGTAGATTCAGATAAGCTGACCTGCGTTCTACAGCGAGGTGTACCAGCTCAGCGTACGCGTTCTCCAGCTGTTGAATGCGCTCCACGGTAATGGCGGGGTCGCACGGCCGGTAACCACCTTCCTCCTGCTCCAGGAACCGCTGGGACTGACCCACCACTACCTGCAGACGATACCGAGGTTAATTTAACTTGTTCGATGATGTAAAAATATTTTTGTTTGCATGTCTCATCGCGGTTGCCCATCAGGAATGTTTGGAGTAAAAATAATAATATCAAAAGGACACAATTGAAACACATCATGCTGTGCACATTAACTATTTTTTGGTGTTTCCAATCATGAACCCTCGTTCCATAAATTAAGACATTCTTATATTGCAAAAATATTTGGGTGTCAATTAATAACATAGTCGATGGTATGACCTAAAACAATGTATATAATCACCTTGACCCGCTCGCCCAGAACATTGATGTCAGCCTCGACTAACGCATGCTTCTGCAGCAGATCTTCAACGCCCATCAGATGCTTTCCGTAGTCGTCAGTCAGCAGTCGCATCTTGATCTCCTCCATAGAGTCCAGGATGTACAGCATTTCCTATTAAAATAATCGAGTTTCGAGTTACTAACGGCAACAAGTTTTTGAAAAGACACATGATTTCTTTTTGTTACAAATAATTAGCTTTAAAGCAGTGCAGCATGTAGTATTCGGTTACTTGCTGAACTCAAGTATCTGTAGCGTTCGCATTACAATTAAAAGACTTTTCAAATTAAAATATCAATTTCAAACTCTGCAATGAAACGGCTGCATTTTACAAGGAACACTAAGATATTGAAGATCAGCGCAATGCCGCGGAGCGTCGCACCTGGAAGTTCTGCTGCAGCTGCAGCGAGAGCTCGAGGCGCGCGCGGCGCGCGCGCAGCAGCTCCAGCAGGTACGCCCACAGCCGCAGCACGTTGTCGCGCCGCGCGCACACGCGCTCTATGTCGTGGTATCTGCAATGCGAGCTTGCCACCTCAACGGATTATGGTCGACAATCTATATCCATACTGCCATACTTAATGTTATAAATACGAAAGTGTGTCTGTCTGTATGTTTGTAATTGTCATCACGCAAAAACTGACCGAAATATTGACAATACAAGTTACGCGCGGACGTCGTGATAAAAAAAGTAATAAAAAAGTCTAATTTAACTAGTTCTCATATACCCCATTAACTAACCTCAATCGTCGAGATATATTATTTTTTTTTTATTACACTAGTACTCTGTTCAACAATTAAATGAGTCCAAATATTTAAAATAATACTGGCAGAAAATAATTTTACATAAAAGCAAATTTAAAGATGACATAATTTGAAAATAGAATGATTCAACAAACCTCTCAGCCTGCAGTTCAGAACAGACCCCAACTACGGCCTGCACGCGCTCCTCATACGCGAAGATGTCGGTCTCAATGGCCTCGTGCTTTTTGGCGGCCGCTTCCACAGCCGCCAGGTCGAAGCCGAAGTTGTCCTGGCTGACCAGACGCTGGTTTTCCGAGAGCCATGTCTCACGCATCTGAGCCTTGCGATTGAATCTAATAACAAATTTTTAGAATAAAATAATGATGACTTAGAAGGTAAATATATATTCTAAACATATTGAGAAATATACTATCATTAAAATAAAGTCATTTTCTTTATTCATGTTTCACATTCATTAATATTTTTTATTGTATACATACATAGCTAACTATGTAAGGAATAATTTTATTTTTTCTTTTTAATAAAAAAATGAGAAGGTGGAATATTTTTGCATAAATTGTCCCTATATATTTATTTATTTTGACATTATAAATCTTTCATAAAAATGAGTTCCAAACGAGCTCAAAGTAAGATACATAGCAGCACTTATGAAATTTCAATAGGAATATTTGACCACTAAGTGATGAACTCCCCTCAATCACTGAACGAAAACTGATCAAAATTTTTCAATATCGCTGCTATTTAACGAACCATTCTCAAAGACCGGCAACGCTTCTTTAACCCTTCGGGATGTCGCAAATGACTATGGGCGGCGGTGATCACTTACATCATGTGACCGGCCCGCTCTTTTGCTTTTGAATTACCAACCTGGCAGCCAGCTGGTCCAGTTTCTCCTGTCGGATGAGCTCTTCACGCAGCGCCAGTTCGCGCTCGTGTTCCGCCTTCTCCAGGCGCTCCCAAGCGCGGTTGATGTCATGGATCATGCGGCCCTCTTTGGGAGTGTAGGGCTTCTGGTTGGCGGCGCGCATGCGCGACTGCAGCGTGAACAACAGCACTTCCAGATTGCCCTTCTCCACGAACCTGGTGAAATATGATGTAGGATCAACAATTGAAAAATATTATCATAATTTCACACAGGTTTTTAATGCTTCCATGTTGGGCTGGAAAGCGAAAAAAACATAGAATGTGCATGTCTATTTTTCGCAGACTGTTAAAATCAATTAAACTAGGAATCGGTCACTATGTCGCAATCTTCATCCATTTAATAAATCCAACATCCAGATAAGCGGTGCCTATAGAGTCTCACGAATCTTGGTTTTGTCTACCCCGTTAGGAATAAAGATATTGGATTATACTGGATCTATATTTTTTGATAACCTACTACTATACTATCATTCAAAGTCTAAAAATAATAATTTACATATTGATATCAAAACTTATTTACATACTTAAAACTTATTACTTCATAAAAGTATGGAATAACGTTTCCAACTCTCGTATAACAAACAAGAGGAAATCGCACTACCTTTTTTATTTTTTTATAGTTTTCTAATTAACATTTTTCCAGGGCGTTTAATTAAAACAAAAACTCACTTAGGCGGCTTTTCGACGGTGCGGTAGTTAGCGAACTGTATGAGTTGCTGTCTGACGCCCTCCAAGGAATTCGCGAAGGTCCTGTCTCCAAGAGCCTCGATCGTGCGCTCAATCCACTGCAATAGATCGCTAGAAACAAAAATAAACGTTTAGGAAAACGCTAACATTTTTAATGTTAAAACCAATACAATCGAGATGAAAAGTGTAAAAATTGATAAAAAAAAATTACTGTGACGTTCTTGGTATGAAAATTAACGAAATCAAGATATTCGAAATTTTCATGCGTATTAATGAATGTCACTTATATCTTTCCTAGTTTAGTAAACAGATTTAGTCAGCATTCACTCATCCAGCTTTATTTATTCTTCCTAATACTTAAGTCATTTTTTATAAAGATCTCAAGAGAAGAGAAGAGTCAAGTATGAACAGTTTTCATTTGAATTTACTTAAATCATATGAAATTAAAAAGCTCACCTCGTGAGGGACTCGTATTCGTGCATCATCTTATCGTTCTCCATGGCGATGCCGACCACTTTGCCGATACGCTTGCCCTGCACCGTCTCCTGCTTCAGCTTGCTGAAGTAGTGATAGTACGTCACCACATAAGTAATGATAGACTTTTCATCAGGGTGGTCGACGGCGATGTCTGCAATTCAAAAGAACCATTTTTCATACACAGTGCAGTAACCGGCAATAAGAATGGCAGAGTTTTCATCTCAAATTCGCCTTTATAACTGTTAATATAATTTGGTGTGCCGCGAGTTGTATAATATGACACAATATGAGGCCGGCAACGCTGCTATGACCCCCGTGTGTTGCAGGTGTCTATGGGCGGCGGTGATTACTTAACATCACGTGACCCATCTGCTCGCTTGCCTCCCTCTGACATAAAAAAAGACAAGTTAATGTTGTTGAGATGCTGCCATTACCAAGCGGACCTCGTAACTTCTGAATTTGTGGTCAACTATAAGTATCTATAATGATTTCCGGATCCTCACTTTTATGTGCCCTGATTTTTATATTTTTGAAAGATGGAAATAACTAATAAATATCTTACCTTCAGCATCCAATAGCTTAGTAAGGCCGAGTTTCTCTTCCGCAACATTGAAGGCATTGTTCAGGTTATGTATCGGATTGCTCCTGTGCAGTTTCTCGAACTGGATCAGGTCTGGCCTGTGCTTGTGTATGATCGCGTTGAAGGCCAACCCGTCGCGCCAGGATGTCGTGAAGTTGCGCACGTTCACGTTGTTGTAGCCAGCCGTCTTCATTTGACACCATAATAACAGGGCGTCTTTGGCGGACTTTGTCTCTTTATTGTCTGTCTCCTCGATCGTGATGTCTTGAATCTATGGTAGAATTGTGTTTTAAATCTAATTTCGATATACATATATATAATGAAAGTTTTGTATAAAATTCCTATTTGACTACCAAGTTCACACGGTCATTGCCAGTCGAACACGAGCATAAAAGGTATACGGTACATTTAAAAAAAATCACGTCTGTAATATTACACTTAAAGACAGCATCATAAATACATTATTTGTGAAAATTTCTGCTGTCTAGCTTTCACGGTTCGTGAATCTGTGGACAGACAGACAGACAGCGAATCTATGGGTACGAAACTTTTAAAAACTACAAAGACTTCTTATGAGGTTACGTATAATGACGCGAAACGGCATCATAATATATATCCAAAATAAATATTCTATAAAAAAATCAATGAAAAAGTCACCTTTAAAAATAGACAAAAAACAAACAAAAATAGCACAACAAATGCTCTTAATTTAACCTTTGAGTTTATGCCTTTTTTAGTAAACTATTACTAAATTGTATCTTTAAGTTCTCCTTTACATTATATATTCTTCTTTTTTTGTTTGATTACGGCTACAGAAAATAAAATTACGTTTATTCCCGTTACCACGACTATTTTAAGAAATCTCCTCAGTTATATCATTGAAAATCACGCGAGAAGACATAATTAATATGTCAGTGTAATTGTGCACTCACACAAGGAACAGCCGCGCCGCGACGTTCCTAGTACTCGCCCTGAAGATGGCCTTCTGAATAGGTCGAAACGGTCGTCGGCGTGACCGACTAAAAATGAACGTGAGTATAACCGTGCAAAGATATTAATCTCCTCAGTATTTCCGAAATCAGATGTTCCCTTAAAAATCTACATGCTTTTTCAAAATTATACCGCAATAAACAGCACATAAATAAATTTTGGTCTGTAAAACAACTAACCACTTCAGAATGAGAATCTTTTTTTCTTTTTGTTCAAATACAACAAAGGTTGTTAAACGCAACTGCATCACCTCACAAACATCTCAAAACTCTAATTGCAGTTGAATAACATCTACTTACATATATATAATATATATATTTTTTTCTACTAAGTTTTCTCTCAACTCTCAATGCTATAACAACACACCTGGAGCCTTAGAATCTTCATAATTACAATATAGTTACAGTAGTGTTGCCATAAATATAAAAGGATGTTAAACCATCGTCCAAATGATATTGCTCGAGCTAAAACTGCAGTGCTCTGTCAATGATCTCCAGCACTCACACACTAATGACAGTGATATCTCACCTGGAACCTGAGGATGATGGTCCAGATGAGTCCAAGGTTGAGCCGCGGGTTTCCGTCCACGATGTCGTGCGAGCCCATGTTCTCCAGGTGTACGCGCTGCTCCCGAAGGAACTGCAGCGCCTTGTCAACATTCTCAAGGCAGTGGATACGCATCTTGCCTTTCGTCGGCCGAGGCTGCGAATATGCACATTGGTTTAACAAAGAAACGCTATCTGTATTTAAAAAAATTAAGTATATTATTTTTATTTTAATAAAGCAGCTGGTAATATTTAGCTGGAGGTTTGGACCCGCTGGCACTAATTTCTTTGGGCGCTGAAGAAATGCTGTGATTAGACAGATATTATATTTGAAATTTACCAGGTTTAAAAGCTGCTTAATTTGGATGTCTTACAAATATAATATTACATGTACAATATACCCAGAATCCCTCTTCAATATGACGAAAATGTATCCACAATTAATATTAAATAGAAATTGTACATTTGTTATTATAAAAGAAACCAAAATGTACATTGATGATTCATGATAAAAAAGTCATAAACAAACATTAGTTTTACGTTCTAATTTCAAAATGGAGCCAAGTATAACACGGCTGTTAATACAGAATTCCCACCCAATGTGGAACGGAACTACAGAACAAAACAATGCAGTGCTAATTTTAAATTATGCACCACCAAGGACGATGGCTTTAGCTATTTAATTATTACGGCTACTTTAGTTTTAATTCTTATACAAATTTAAAATTTAATAATAATAGATATTTCCTTGTACGGACACAAGCTATACCTTTGAATATGACGGACAATACAAACTTAATTACTCCATCTTTTTTATGTTTCTCTGTTTATTTCTTAGATATTTAATCTAAGTAAAGGAATATGGTGCACCTTTTAAGGTTTTCTCAAACCTTAAAAGGTGCACCATATCCCTTTACTTCCATCTGTATGGTCACTAATACTTAATACATCTTCAAACTCACCAGTCTCTCCCCCGAGAGTACTTCCAGCAATTTGATCAGCATCTTTCCGTCCCTCATATCCACATACAGGTCCCCGATGCGGCACCCCACGCGCACCAAATGTGAATTCACCCATTTCTGGAAGGTTTTCTTCTGTACACTTTCTCGTTCGTCTGTAAACAGAATAAATTATATTAAAATCTTTATACATTAACGTCAAAATTCAATGATTTGTAGTGGACCAAAAATGAACCCTTGTGGTACTCCTAACATTAATCGTAGTTCATTAAAATTTGATTTAAATAAAACGGACCTGGATTAAAGAAATGTACATAAAGGATATTCATAATAGCAAAATTTGATTATAGAGTTTGTAAACTTATTGAAAGGGAATGTTAACACAATAACCGCCAGTGAGGTCGACCACGCAGCGGGGACCAGATGGGTGGTTTTGACTTCTTGGGGAGGTCTACGCCTGCGTCCGCGGCAAACAACGCCATCGCAATAACTCCACCTGGCTTCCACGGCCTAGGTGTTGGTTTTCGGAAACTAATATGCGTAACCTGAGCACCAGATCGGATTGCTGGTCGCACGCTGTAGAGCGGAAAGCTTGCTGAGTATTGTGCAGAACATATCCATCATTTTAAAAATACTGAGTTATTCTAAACAGCATAAAGTATTACATGGAAAAATATTATAATAACTAAATATGAGTATATATTACGAATAAATATTATTATTTTAGATAATTATAAAACAACTGTGCCAAGAAGGAAAATGTATAAATTTTTGTATCATGGTCATGCTTAAAAACCCTTACCCTTCATTACCCTTATTCCTCTCTTAAAATATTTTAAATGCCTACATTACAAAGGTCTTTTTTTATCTATTTTGGATAAATCTTACCATACACAATGCATCCGCTAATTTCAGTTTTACTAATACTATTTTTCAAATTATGAGTGTACAACCCGCGTGCGCTAGTAAATGCACTTCAGTCAATTTGTTATCTTCTTCATCTTTCACTGTACACTATGACCAAACACTATCTTATCACCAACCTCTGAGCTCAAGAACGACGTTGTCATAATAATTTTCTAAGCCAGGTACATCAATATCGATTCCTCTCTTGATGAGATTGTAGCACTCCGAGGTTGTCATGTCGCCAGCAAACAGCCGAGGGCGACTGACTCGGGTTCGCGGGCGAAAGACGGGGAAGAATTAGAGCGACAAAATCCAACTGACCCACAGTGAACAAGGATATTCGATACGAACACTCCAGATGTCGATAACACTAATACTGGTTTTAATTAAACCATTAATCATTTAAATTTTGTCAAACTTGCTAAAATCCATAATGTTAACACGTGAGATGCGTGAGTAAATATGAGAGAGCAAACGATCGAATCGGAGATAGCAACCAACAACATCACTGATAAATGAAAGGAGTAGTGTCGAAATTGAACGAGTATTGAATTTAACTACTGAACCAAATGTTTGACACTCCATCACTATAGGAAAACGGAAAACCGCTGATAACGAACCATAGGTATAAGGACAAACTAATAATATAAAATAATTATGAAAAGATTGTATAGGTATTTAAATATAGTCATCTTTATTGTAGTTAAAATAATTGTTTTGGTCAACTATAATATTTATGTATGATGAGGTTACCTATTTATATGTATATGATGAAGTTCATTATACGTACGTTTACCATTTATAGTTCGGTCAAATAAAAAAAAAAAACAAGAGCAGTTACTTACATAATTTTACAACAACCTGAAAGTTAGTAAATATTTGAGAAAAATAAGCGAACGAAAAATAAACGGTACTTAAGTTTTATCATGAAATACCAGAGAAAAAATTATAGATGATAAAATTTATCTATGAAAACGTATCAATATCTTTTCTTGAGAGCCACTAAAACTATTCAAAATAAATTTGCTGGGATACAGTATCTGTATATTCTTACCTGCTAGCGCTTTGATGCGCGATCGTTCGAATAGCCTCGAAGACGAGTTGCCGCCGTCGTACTCGAACTCGTCGATGATTTCTTGCCCATGACCAATGGAGGGGTCCCACCGGGACACCGATATGTCGGTCGTCATCGCGACCAACTACCTCACCACGCCACACTCAAAGATCTGGAAAAGAAAGAATAGTTCGTTAATACCCCTTTTAACCTTTTTTTTGTAGCCCTTTTCGTCGTATAGAGATTTTACGGCCAAATATGTGACAAACTAATTAGTATATCTCTATAAGTTTGGTTATATTTTCATTCGCCTTTAACATGTGTAAGTGTCCGTTCATACAGATCGGCACGGACAGGATCGGAGAGCATTTTTTTTCACACCGGCCGGCGCGGATTTTACGCTCGGAGCCCACCAAGCCGTTTCACAAAGACCGGCTAGAAGAGCACAGTTAGGGAGGACGCGCTCGGATCCGAGCGGGTGCTTTACAACACCTTAAGTTCTTTACGCAATCGGAACCGGTCGGTTGATCGAACGCAAAAGAAAGAAGCAGAGGAGAGTACGTTATCAGGGGCAGCCGATCGGTTAATCTTATTATTTAACACTAAGCGCGCTTTGGGTTTGCTCTTAAAGCATTCTGAATAATGGAAGAAGTAAAATGTAAAGATTTATTACAATGACTCGAAATATATTTTAAACGTGATAAAAATCTACTCTCCTCTCCGCGCCGGTCTGTGGGGAACGGACACTAAGCATGATAATATTTGTCATAGTTTTATACTAAAACTAGCATTTGCCCGCGGCTTCGCCTGCGTAGATTAAATTTCATATAGAAGATTTTTACCTCTTTCACACTCCCCTACACTCTCCAAGAAACATGCATGCCTTTCAGTTGCTTGCGCGTTCAGTAGTTTTGGCTGAGCGTTAACTGTTAGTCAGTCACTCAGCAATTGAAGAGTTATATATAATAGATAATTTACATTGACTTTGATGTAACCATGGATGGAAATAAAAATTACTAATCACCTACTATTTGATCGCATTAATGCTTTTTAATCCTATAAAAGTGTTACCGATTATCTGTTGAACCAATTAGCCAAACCTGTAAAAGGTTGACCTTAAATGACATCACTAAGCCACAAAATATACGTACATTATTAAATAATACAACTAAACATTAATATTAACAAATTTTAACGTACAAATGTTGAACCAGAACATATAATATGTTACATAAATACGTATAATTCTAGGACTTGCAAGTTAAATAATTTTTACAAAGAATCGGTAAAATTTCGAGTTATTACTTAAATCGTAAAGAACAATGTTTTAACAGCGAAGTGCAGTGCTGTTTATATGATATTTGAAGTGACATCATGAGGAGGATAAGATTAGATACGGCAAGACAGTTATCGGCGCACCCAAGCCAAGTGAAATCAGTACTTCTTTTCAATGACAATATCATATTTTTAGTTCACTTTCATCTTTAACTCAAACTATGTGTTATTTTATGATTCGCACCAATTGAACTAGCACGAAAAGTACTATTAGATATTTTTTTAAATTATAACTGTATAGTATATATCTGATGGTGCTGAAACCGTGTAATACATTACTTTAACCACCAAAATCAAGACATTACGCAGTTATGTACTAAATACTCAATGCCCATCTACAATAGTCCTTATTAACACAAATATCAATTTAGAAGGATATAAATCGCTCTCAAAGAGACGTAGATGCGATTAGAGGTCCTATTTTAATTATTATACGAGTGTGCTAAATGGTTCGGGCTGCAATTAGTAACATTAGATTGTCCATGAGAGATTTCTCTTTTCACACTAAATCAAGATGTTCTAATAAAGCACAATAATAAGGTATTGTAGGTACATATAATGTCATACAGACTTATTTATAATCTATCTAATATTATAAACGTGACAGTGTGTTTGTTTGTGTATATTTCACGTCAAAATGAAGCAACGGATTAATGTGATTTTTATGTGTAGAAAGCTAAAGTTGTGGAGAGTGGCATAAGCAACTCTTTTTTGTACCTTAAAATAGTTCATTAAAATTAGCTTTTATAATCTGCAAGAGAACAAAATTTATATTTATTTTCGTTCGCACGGAAGTAAAATCAATCAATTAGGATGTTTCAAATACAAAACTTTTCATGCCTCAAATGATGTTATGAAAGTTTAAGTTACCACTCAAACAATATTTTATGATAACATCGTATGGTAATATGTATATACTATGCAACTTTCTAAGTTACTTCGAAAGTAAACAAACAGGACTTCGTTTAATGACAGAAAGTAACGGCGAAATTAATGAACTGCAATTAAAATTAATAGCTACAAGGCTATAAAATAATAAACAGACTAATATCGAAGGGGCTCCTGCAGCATATTAAAGTAATTATAAACTTTGGTACATTTGTAGTTAGTATAGAAATAAAATAGTTAGGTTAGAAAGTTTTACAAGATGACTAAATATTTTTTTTAATATTTTTTTCTACATTTTATATATTATATATATATTTTTTATATTTTTTAAAGGCTGGCAACGCTTCTGTGACCCCCCTGGTATTGCAGGTGTCTATGGTCGGCGGTGAGTTACAATAATTTTAAACATCTGAGAAGAAGATGACGTTTAACATAATTTGTAATTTCAGTGAGCATAACAGTAGAATCTAGTTTTGATAATCAAAGCTCTTAATTTAATGCGGAACGAATTTGTTCAGCGTTCAGTTGCGCTACGACTATAAATCGTTGTTTGCGGCGACCTTCTGGCATAATGGTTTAATCTATCGAAGTTCCCTATTGCCCACCGAAATTTAGTATAGGTAAATGAAAATTGGAACTATCAACAGCACATTAATCTACCTAACTTTGTTGCAAGTTCGCCAAAACCCTGTATCATGCAGGTATTATGTGTATGATATCTTGATGTGCAACTGCATGTCTTAGTAAATACTACATAGTAATAACTATGAGTATTGGTTTTTTTCTTCATTTTACACAAAAGATAAAGTAGCACACAAAATTGCAATAAAACGATCTAAATGGAACATTCCCAAGATGAATTTACAAATTTACAAAAACTAGAGAACAATGATAGTTATCTCATGTGAATATCACTACGACACCAGCCCAATTACAAAACTGACTACGAATTGAAAATGAAAAACTTCTTGGAGTGATAAATGTCAACAAATCATTTTCCCAGCATTTTTTCATTGGTACATAATGCAGAAACACAAACCTAGATAAGTCGTTTAATGACCATAAGAAATGACTACACGACTTATCGAGCAGCCGGAGTTCAATGACCCGAGGAGGTAGACATGGCGACGTCGATACACCATAACCATTAAACTCCACCATAGACCATGGCGGTACATACTGCGGTTATACATCCATTAAGTACTAGAGAACTATTAACATACTAGATACATCATCTTCATTGAAGGTTTTTCTTCGTCTCGAAAATTGAAATTGAATCTTATAAGTAAGCTTTTATTAAATTGTAGCAATGCTACACGTAATTTATATACCGTAAAACAGTAAAGTTTGCTAGTAACTTTAAATTACCGAAACATTAAACAACAATTAGCTCTTTAATAAAATCGGACATGGAAAAGATATCCCAAATTATTACTTTTTTCTCAGACAAATAGGTGTCTTCACACATCATCTTGATAGGGAAAACCAACCTTCACAAAATACAATTTGAGAGAGAAATCTTTACGACTAACATTAAACCACAAAACACCACGTCGAAGAAAGCTAAAAAACCGCTACAAAATGGCAATGCCCTGCAACAAAAGTCGCGATCACGAGCAACAAAAGCCTCAATTTTGCTGTTAAAAGGCCTTGGCAGGGGCTACAGTTCAAACCGGCTCCCCTCGCAGACGGCATTGAAGTCTGGAGGCTTGTGAAATTAAGTTCGTGCTTGCTATATTGCCTTGAATATAACGAACGACTTCAATTGCATAAATAATAAATCTGACAAGGATCGATTAGGTTAATTAAGATCGATTAGGTTAATTAAGATCTTAAAATATTTGTGAGAATTCATGACAAAAGTCACGTAAATTTCTGGAGAGCGAAACTGCGGGCACAATAAAATTAGTCTATACTATCAAACTCGAAAACAAGAAATCTCAGATTCGAGTATTAGTTTCAATTACTAAATTGGAATCACAAATAATCGTGTAAATATATACATCTAACGATATGTGGACTGTTAATTAAAACAATATGATTAAAACAGATTAACCCACTCGTATTAGTCATGAAACATTTGTTATCGATGTCAGAATTTATTTTATATTGAATTAAACACAATTAATTAACAATTTTCCAATAATGTCACTTAATTCATTTGATGAAAATGAAATAAAAATTGTCAAATTGAAAATCGATTTGGATGAAATATTCTGTTTTATGAAAGCGGGAGGCAAACGAGCAGTCGGGTCACGTGATGTTAAGTGATCACCGCTGACCATAGACACCTGCAACACCCTGGGGGTCACAGAAGCGTTGCCGGCCTTTGAGGAATTTTTCAGTATACATTTAGTTTAAACAATTAAATAAAAAATTTAAAAACCCCCGACACATCATTTGTCAAACTTTTAACACACCTTTTTTTGTATTGCCACCGACAGAATGACACACAAACACACACGTCTACTTATAACACCTCCCTTTTTGAGTCACGG
The DNA here is from genome assembly GCA_020352625.1 of Cactoblastis cactorum. Taxonomy (NCBI): domain Eukaryota; kingdom Metazoa; phylum Arthropoda; class Insecta; order Lepidoptera; family Pyralidae; genus Cactoblastis; species Cactoblastis cactorum. The sequence continues at coordinate 8,391 of JADGIL010009205.1, read as the reverse complement.
TTTATAAGAACTACCAAACAAACCTTGGTCTTCATCAAACAAAATCAGAGGTCAAAAATACACAAGCTTCCCGTAGACTTTTTCCAAAGTCTAGATTTTTACATTAAACCGTAATCAGCCTACTTTGAATATAGACAACCAGTGATTACTTTGTCTAGCTAGCTCAGTAGACGTCATGCTATCATCAGACGATTACGAGGGGGCGACGTACGTAACGCGGCACACGGAACGATCTCGATCTAATATTCCGGATATCCTGACTCTTGCATGACTCAGGATTACAGCATTACCGATATCAACAAAGATGGAATAACTTTTTCCGTGTCTATACGGTACAAAATAACTGTAAAAAGAGGAATTAAATTATAGCCACTGTGTGATGGTTTTAATAAGATTTACCTTATCAATAAACAAAAATATTAGGTTAAATCACCCTGAAATTAATGAGATTTTGATAACGGTGATCGCAAAAACTACTAAGAATGTATTCAAGTCTAGCTATAACAATTTCATTCGCTGAAGTTCTGACCGCTAAGTGAAGGCAATTAGTAACATAGGCCATACGTATCAAGAGAAAAGATTTGTAATTTTATTTGTAATAAGCAAACGCAAAAATTACTGTAATGATTTTGATAAAATTTGGCACAGATAGATAAGGCTAGACCTTCTGGAGTAAACTTAGGAGTAACATATAAAATAGTAATATATAGTCGCCTTTTTATTCGGTAATTCCCCTGGTAACGGGAGTAGCGACGATAAGCGACGCACCAAGTTCATTACACTTCAAAATAACCGATAATATTGACCTAGATCAATCAATTTTCTCCATATTCATTCAATACATGACTATAAATTCTATAAGGCAAGCGATATTCCGTTCTTGACCTGCGCCCTAATGACATTTACTACTAGAGATAGAAGCACAAATAAAGACCTGCCCACCCTGTTTATCATTGACCTACATAGTTCTCAGTCAGCAGGCAAGACTATCTTCTATCAAGGCATACAAATTAAATGACTCATTATTATGTGCATTATTAAACTAAATGCAACAGGATATTTTCGACTTCCATCTCTACAATTACTGTGGTACCATGTAAATATTACCTACGGTAGTTCATCTGAAATTGATGCTTGAAAGAAAGAGAAGTTTATTTGATACATTTTGCTTCCGGTTGAAAAATAAATGCAGAACATGTTGTGTCTAGCTAGAGAAACGGATTCATCCAGTTCTCTCTTTGATAAATCAGTTGGAATATTTATATTTATGTTTTGGGAACACGACACACAACATACCGAATAAACGGGACTATTTCACACGTCATTCTGATATATAATGCATCGTTAACATCATGGCCCCGGATAAATATAGCATTAACTCAATCTTGAGATGAAACAGAGTTCTTATTTGATCATGAAAGTTTATGCACACTTTATGATAGATTCTCCGACCAAATTCAACCAAAAAATAAGATTAAAAGTACGTAAATTTACAACAACTTGAAAATATATAACAACCCTAATTATAAAACGCCGCGTAAAACCCGAATAATGAAAATATTAATAGTAAGTAAGTAGCACTAGCAAACTTAACTCTAAACTGATTTTAGTTAGATAAGCGTCGCAGCGGATAGCGGACGAAGCTAACAGGCACTTCCCATGGCTGGTGCGGGGACGAATTCATTAACCCAAATAGAAACCGCGCCCGGAGTGCGGCGCGGTGCGGATCGCGTGCGTCGAAATCACACGAACAAAACAAATCTCTATTGTTATGTTTCTCTAATATACCGTGCTGTGGTGAAACTAGCTGAGCGACATGTAACTGTCGTGAAAACTAAATCGATATTACGTTGAGATTTTATCAGACTGCTTTGTATAAAGTGTCCAAAATCGTGCTTATGATTAAAACGAGTACTTTCTTACTTTTGAATACCAAATATTTTTAATTAGCACTTCGTTTATAAGTTTAACTTTAAAATTTGCATTATTGTAAGAGAAGTCTAATATGCAATCATATTCATAAACAGACATAGTACTAAGAAACTAAAAACATAATCGATACTTTCATTATCCGAATTTTGGACATGAACCAAAACAATATAGATATTTTAAAATATTACAAACAAACAAGTGTTGTCGTTACTAACCAATTAGCTGATGTAGTAATTATAAGTATTCATAATGCTCCCTCATGTGAAAACGCTCCCCCCTGCAGACCACAACCATCTGTTATAAATAATAAACAAAATGTTCGCTGGCACGAAACATGACGTTACACAGAAACAAAAGGATATCCGGTCGAAATACCAATCCAAAACTGTAAAATGAATAGAAAGTTATAATAGAAGGTACAGAACATTTGCAAATACAGTAGTATTTGCTAATGCTTTGTACCTCTATTAATATAAATCCAGATTTTAAAAGTTGGTAAAATAAATAAAAAAGTGAAGCTTAAAACTCGGGTTCACGAGGATATTTCGGCAAAATGTCAGTGTATTTTTACTGATTATTTACGGCACAACATTCCAGATAAATAGAGGCCTTAGTAACATACAGGGCATTATGTAAGCAAAGTACAAGTCACCCTTTGGTAACCAACCACCACCCACCCCGCAAGGTAGCTCTGATATGAGCAATCAACCAACGTCACTGACCGAAGCGAAACCGATGCTTCTTGGCTGGTCATTTTATTACACAAATGTACGGCTGATATGCAGAATCGAATTATTTTTAGGCGACCGCATAATCTATACTCAAAAAATTAGATAAAATTGGAAACGTAGAGGACTATGTTAGATTTATATTCAGTTTCTGAGTCTCTATTCTTAAGTTTCTACTTTTTATGGGTGTCTATTTCCGAGAATGTTCACTAAGGCAAACCGTGTCTAGATTTACCTACAATAAAATGTTAACTAGTCTTAATTCCGGACATAGGACACACTAGCGACCGCACCGCGGTTTGACCTGAACTGCCCACGTTCCCCTGAGAATAACGGGATAAAAGTCGATAGCCTTCCTTGACAATCTATTATTTTACAGTGAGGGAATTATTCAAATCAGACCAGTTGTTCTTGAGATCGCATTAAACCAAACAAAATCTTTAACTTGATTATATTTAGTATAGACTCACAACATGTTACGTCTTTCTAGAAACATATTAGCAATGATGATTAAAAAAACTTCATCATCGGGAATCATTTTAGGATTTGTTTTTAAGTATATCCAATGTGTCATATTATTATTAAACAATCCCAAAATCGGAAGAGAATTAGAGACGTTAAGGTAAATAAGCAACATTATAAAATTGCAATATTTATCGCAACTGAATCAACATCGTTGAACAAATGAATTTTCGCCTTTACTGTTATTGTGTAACAAACTCAATATACTGAAATTATAAATGGTAAAAAGTCATTGCAGTTAAAAGAGAAAGGAAAACACTTAGGAAGTATAAAACCAATTTTATAATACGCGAGATGATACTCTAGATATCATCACGGATGAAAATAGAATTCACGTCATAGTATTGGTTGCAGCATCTGAACCGGCGGGTGAGATAGAAGTCAATGAGAGGTGCGTGGGCGTCAGCACTGAGCTTTGAGAGTAGGATACACCTCATTTGTTACCATTCAAGTAGTAAATTATAACTATGTGAGAAACTACAGGCTAGAAGGACTACTAAAAAATAGTTGAGTACTTGTTCTGTATGGATTAGCCCTTTAATAAACCCTTGAATGCAGATTAGCGGTGGGATAATAATAGATGTAGTAATGGTAGGGAAGAATTTAACTTGATAATTTTTTTTGACATCGTTACTTGTTAGGTTCGAATAACTCGTATAGTCCTATTATTACATATTTCGATGGTCGGACGTTGTTGAATCATTAAAACTTAGCACATACATTTTCGTTAATTTTGTACCGTTTTATCAAACACATTGTAAACACTTCTCACGTACTATATTGAGATGACGCAATCCGCAATTTATAAGGCAGTCGTGAGCTCACTTGACCAACATATGAAGTATTGTACATTTTATCTTGGCATCACTTCGCAGACAGCAAACAGTCATGCAGAACGAATCATTTTAACGACAAAGAAAACCTTCGTGACCATCCAATCGTGCATGAAGGCGTAAAACAAGTGAGTATCGAGTTGGCGAAGCTACCGATCATAATGAGAGAATCGTAGTTCGAGCGTGTATTGATTGATTCATCTCATCCGAGAGATTGTAACGAAGAGAATAGACTCAAACAAGTTCCGAGCTTTCAAAACTGGCGCTTTATATAAAAAGGTATTATGATTACAACTTTTTCAATAATTTCCTACCAACACTTCTAGAATTTTAGAATATTAAGATTTTTATGGAAATACCGTAAATATTAGAAACGGAGAAGTAATGGATGAAATCTAGCCAAGCTAGCGATTGTAATATCTGTCATTATAGAAAGGTAGGTCCAGTACCAATGGCCACATAGAAAATAGAAGTGGGCAAAGTATGACAGTGTTGTTATTGTTATATAGTGTGTCGGGTTATAGAATGACATAAGCGGGGTGACGTCACCAGGCGTCGGCAACAGCAGCGAAGGCCGACGGTGTTTGTGCGCGAACGACCGGTTTTATGCTAGTGCTGACACATGCACCGCACACCGCTGGGAAAATGTAGTACGCAGACGCGCCATCTCCTCTCCGAGAAACGAATCGAAATAACCGGTCTGTACTCATCGAACTTGAGTATGATGAACAAGCTGCGAAATGTCTTATGTGCAGTGGTTAGGATATTGACTTTAGACCCACGTCCATACTTAATATACGACATGATCCCAATATTTACTCACAGGTTGAAAATTTCAACATGTAAATTCTTAACGAAATTCCATTTTAAATTGTGGTATTTGCTCCGGAAATTCAAAGACATGCTACCAATTTCGACGCAAAACTAAGGCATTGCAATGTTACGGACTGCAGCAGACCCTAGCACACTAAGGATGAATGAATTTTGTATTCAGTAATTCCGTGCAATTGAATTTCCGGTACTCTAGCAGATCAATCAATCACTGTTTTCAACTACTTATAGATGGCGCAATGTGTAAACCGACCACACCCATATGCAAGCTCTCAGCCTCAATGTAGCAATGACGCTGCCATAACATCTTATATAGGTCAACATAATGCGAATTGCTCATAAAAATTACGGCCGATATACTTTAATGTTTTTGAGACTAGACGATTGGCTAGAATCTTAGATCATTAAATTTACGACCTAAGGCTAGGATTGATGAAAACGACTTGAGGTCTTGTCCTCATTCACCTCTTTTGACGGCATTTGATAGCTGTAAATAAATTCATTTATTTTTCAACCTTAGCGAGAATATCTGCTATTTTATCATAGAAAATAATGTTCTCAACAAAATCCACTTAAAGACATGACATTGCATTGCGTGTAAATAAGTAAAAGAAACATAAAACCACAAACTTTCTTGGAATACCAGTCAATTTCCATCAACAAATGGATTATTCGACGGGTACTGTCAGGGACAGGAAAATATATCAAGTTACTTACCCTGTAACTCAATATAACTAAATTAAATACACATAGGGAGAGAGCCAACTTATTTACTTAGAAGGTGTCCATAAAATACAGATGCGAAAACTAAACAATACGTTATTAACGATGCATTGTGTACGTTTGTTTAGTTTATTGATCGTATTGTTAGTGCAAGTTACACATGATTGCAATGCAAGGATATTCCATGTACCCAAAAACTGAACGGGTAAATATTACTTATGAACAACATTATTTGAACAACAAAACAGCCTATCTATTACGTAATTTTAAGAAATGGTACAGTATTTCTAAGAAAAGAAAATAGGTGAGACTGACAGTATGCCAGTCGGCCGTAATAGCTCACATTGAATAATATGAATAATTCAGACCAAGGCTTAGCAAATGAAAATTTATGTGCATCGCTGCGCAAACTGCTACTTTCCATAATATCAACAGAGGATTCATTGAACAGAGAAAGCTATGTATCTGACGATTTATTTCCACAGCTTTACTGATTGATGGGATTATATGATATTTCTTAGTTTTATGATTACAAAGTTAAACACAATCATGTGATGATTTCCATTGAAAAAATATAAATTAGGCACAAAATGGCAAGATTTCGCAGTAAATGACGTAAAAAATAAATAAATAGGTCAAGTTTGCATGAATGCCAGTAATTCTGCGAAGGAAGTTGGAACCTGGAAAGAATAAAGCTACCATTGTTCTGCTTTAAATAAAACTCGTTATTAACTCACTGCAGCGTGACCTCAATGATTATCCGAGAACCAAGCTTTAGCAAATGAATTTAAGCCACGCAAATTGCTTTAATATTGGCAGATCTTGTGAATAAAAATTTTTAAATTGTCTATGGACTTTGATTGATTTGTTAAAGAAACCTTGACATGAAATTATTGCATCTCTAAAAGTTGGTAGCATACTATATTAGTATCTATTACTGATGTTTTGATGGCAACACGAATGACATCACAGTTCATTCAGAATAAATGATTACGGTGTATACTTTATGAAACAAGAGCCGGCGTGAGTTCACAAGCTGATTGTAGTAAATTGCTAGCCAACCACCGGCAAATTGCTATTGCGATGCCACGTTACGTTTATATCGCTGAATATGATTGTGATTTTGGAACACTTCAAACTAGCGTTTATATTATGTGGAAAATACTACAGAAAACATGAAAAAATCTGAAATTGCTTAATAACACTTATTTTAGGAATTTCAAAATAAAATAGTAATGTACTGTTACAAAGACACTTTCTGTTAATTGATTCATGAGTTGTTATTACCTTGTTATTACACAACAAATGGAATTTTCACAATTACACAAAACAAGTTTATCATTCAAATTAGTCACAACAAAAATGAAAATAAACCCACAATCAGTTATAAGCATCTACCTAATTTACCAGATCTCTCGTGACTTTGATCTGGAGGTATAAATTAACGAATTAGACCAACTATGAGAAGGAAAATATTTTAAGCAGTAGCAATAAAGGAGGCCTCAAACTACGAGTGGGCATCTAATACATCCAATTTAGACATTCAGCTATTTAGACGATGACATTGGTTGGCTTGTAAGTTGTAAGTACGTATAAACGTTATATACATGTACAGAAAGCGGTTACGTGAGCGAGTGCAAGACTTGGACTGGATCGGAGTTCGTCGACCTCAATACAGCGGGACTCAGGATTCCACCATTAGAATACTAAGTGTCGTTTTATATGCTCAATGTTGATGATTGGAACAATTATGGATTTAAATTATCATCATCATAGGATGATTGGTGGAGAATGTTAAATTTGATAAGGTACTTACTTTGAAATTAGTAATGCTTATTGAAAATATCTATGAACGAATAATTTCAGTGTACATAATAAGATCGTGATTATTTCACAAATCATGAACAGTTTAATCAAAAACAGTTATAGGTATATATTTACTGCAACGAAATGCAAAATACAACAGTAAAATAATTTAAATTGAATTCTTATTAAAATAATAAAGACAATATAAAATTTTTAAGAATTACAAATTCAGTCAATTTCCCAATAAATATTACATACGAAATACGCGAGCAAGAGGGCAATAATGATCAAATGCAGTGGATTACCGGGCAGCAGTAAAAAGGGCTTGTTACTCTTTGGTTCTCTAATATTCGCACCACGTATCTAAACGAGTTATACATTTAGAGTAAGTCAAATAATGTTAATTTATGTCCAGCAAGAAACCAAAATAACATTAATTACATTATTTCTTTTTACAATATCCATAACAGTAACCATCTGCTCAGGCGTCAACAACGCCAATGCTCAAAAAACAAGTCGTGTTTTCCCATAACAAAGATATGAAAATATGAGAATTAGTAGAGCAAACTATACAAATATAATTATTGAATGTTTAATAATAAAAATCAAACGATAACCTCAATAAATATATCACTATAACAAAATAAAATTACTAAGTACGGCAGGTATAAAAAATAGCAAAGGTTACACAACTTCAAGGGGCCAACGGGTACCGAGTTTTAGAAAGCAAACTCTCCAACACGGCCCTTTTGTTAGCGCAATTAACGTACAGCTTGCTCAACCGTGAAAGGGCCATGGACATCCGCTTTTTAGGTTGTTTTTGCCACGGCCAAGAATCGAACTCACGGAATCAATGGTAGTCGGTCTTTTTACAAAGGTTTGCTTTGACTGTGGCGTGAATGTTGAAATACCGACATACAAACGCTGATTTTTCGGAATTATACTTCATTGCTGCATCCTAGGAGATTTAATAAACCATGTAGTCCGTTTTCTGCGGTACTGCATCATCACACGAT